>PVJD01001768.1:0-168834 GCA_004026545.1 Mormoops blainvillei
ATCTCCTCTGTTCTGTCTTTCAACATGGGGACTTGGTCATGCATCTGTCTCCCTCAGCAGAAGTAAGTTCTTTGAAGGAAAGTGCCCCATATAACTCATTTTTTCAAAACATTATATTAAAGTGTAATATACTTACAAAAAAAGAAAGTACGCATGGTATGCGTATTTTCCTCGATGGAGTTTTCACAAACTTAACACTCTTGTTTAACCCACATTGAAATCAAGATACAACATAATCAGCTTCCCAGAACCCCCACTCATGCTCCGCTTCAGTCTCTACCCTCATGAAGATAACAGCCATCCTGGCTTTTACAGCCACAGATGAATTATGCCTGCCTGCTTTTGTAATTTACTCATAAAATCAGACAGTGTGTGCACTCTATTGCAAACAAACCATCATTTATTTACTCCTTCTACTGTTTATGGATATTTAGGTAGTTTCCAGTTTTATGCTATGACAAATAATACTGCTGTGAACATTTTAGTTCATGTCCATTGGTGAACATACCTATGCATTTCCTTTTTAAAAAATTAAAAATATGCTTATTGAGCCCTGGCTGGTGTGGCTAAGTGAATAGAGCGCTGGCCTGCGAACCAAAGTGTCACATGTTCAATTCCCCGTCAGGGCACATGCCTGGGTTGCAGGCCAGGTGTCCAATAGGGGGCGCACGAGAGGCAACCACATATTGATGTTTTTCTCCCTCTCTTTCTCCTTCCCTTCCCCTCTGTCTAAAAATAAATAAATAAAATCTTTTAAAAAATATGTTTATTGACTTGAGAGAGAGACACGCGCACACATCCATGTGAGAGAGTAACATTGATTGGTTGCCTCCCATATGCAGCTCAACCGGAGATTGAACCTGCCACCTGTGTATGTGCCCTGACCTGGAATTGAACTCCCGACCTTTTGGTGTATGGGGTGACACTCCAACCAATTGATCCATACCAACCAGGGCATTTCACTACTATGTATATCAGAAATGCATTTCTGATGGGTATATACATCAGAGTGAAATTTCTGGGTCATACCTTTTCAGTTTTAGATGGTACCGCTAAATGGTTTCTGAAAAATTGCACCAATTATGATCCCACTAGCAGTGTAGACAATATCAGTTGCTCTGCTTCCTCATAAATACTTGCTAAGTTCTTGCTTTTTGTTTTTGTCATGTGGTACTGTATAGTGGCATCACCTTGCAGTTTTAGTTAGTGTTTGCTTTCCTTATGACCAAAGAATGCTTTTATTATGTTTATTGTGCATTAGAATGTCATCTTTTTGAAGTGTCTGCTGAATTAATTTTTCTATTGGGTTTTCCATATTTTTCTTATTGGTTTATAAGTGTTTTTTATACACTCTGATGTGGACTCATTTTAAAATTTCTCTGCAGCCCCAAGCACTGTTGCTTTCCACATTCAGTAAAGTTTTGCTGCATAAACTAGGACAAAAAGGGTGCTATTAGACCTTTAGCCTCCCTTCCTCACTGCCACAGCTTCTTGATCAGTTAAAGAGGGAGTATTTATAAGGGGTAGGTTGGGATGAGGCTAGGAAAAATCTTGGCATCCAGGTGGGCCTCATCCTGATGGCTGTATGTTCACAGGCAGCTGCTGATCGGATGTTCTTGTCCAACAGTGACTTTTGGGCCGTTGAGTCATAGGCCCTGCTCCAGTGGGGAGGATGGTGTTCATTCAACAAATATTTGCTGAGCACCTCTTGGCACTTGAGATGCATCAATGAATAAAACAAAGATCCCTGTCCTCATCAAGCTTACGCTCCAGTGGGAGAGATGGAGCAGGGAAGATGAATCATATTAAAATCTTATTCAGCGGGCAGCTGGCAATGGGATGGGGAGGTGAGCTTGAGCAGAGCGGCAGGGTAGTGAGGCAGGCGGCCATAAGGGCCCCTGAGGAGCGTCCACAGAGGGAAGGGCTAGTGCAGAGGCCCTTGGTGAGAGTCTGTCTGGCATATTCAGGACAGAGCAAGGGCAGGAGGTCACAGAGGTCACAGGAGCCCAATCATGGCACGGCCTGGAGGCCGTCTTAGGGCACTGCTTTGACACTGCTTCAGGTGGGCCATTGGAGGATCTAAGCAGAGGAGTCGCGTGAGCTGACCGACACTGTATACAGCTCCAGCTGCCGTGTTGGGAGTAGGCTAAAGGGAGCAAGGACGGGAGCAGGGAGGCCCAGGGGGAGTTCTATAAGGACTCAAATGAGAGATGCTGGTGGCTGGGAGAGGGTGGTCGCCGTGGAGGTGGGAAGAGGTTGGTGATATTCTGGATATATTTTACAGGTAGAACAGGATTTCCTGATGGAGGGGGTATGGGGTGTCATTGAAGACAGGAGTCAAGAATAGTTTGGCTTCCCTGAGCCTGCCTGGGCCAGGTCCACACACGTGATGACTGCTCCTTTCCCACCAAGTCTGGGGTCTTCTGCTCATCCCCATCTGGCATCCAATCCTATCTCAGCCCCAACCCAGTCCAGGTAACTCTCACCTGGTGGCTACTTCTTTTCTTCTTTCCAAACCATTGTTATGGCACAAACACTCTTTCCAGCTTCCCTAACAGCTTACTTTGAAAGCAAAAAGATATTTCTTTTCTTACATCCCCACTAAAGCATTCCTATTTCTCCCCAAGGCCACATGAATTCCTCTGACTGAAGAAGAGCCACCATAAATAAGAAAAGCAAGATTGATTAATATTTCAAGATAACTTGTTACTTAACTTATTGTTTGTATATTTCTTTCTACTTAGAATTAGGGAAACTTCTGGTGTTAGAGCTGAAAGGAAGCCAAGAGATTGTGTAACTGAGGGCTTGCTTTTTACTAGAAAAACTGAGGCTCAGGGGGATAAATCTGAGGTTCAGGGGGGTGACCTTGCTGTCCCTTAAAGAACAGTACCTTCGCCATAACCAGCCTGGGTTGTTGGTTTGTTGTTGTTGATGGTTTTTCCCTCACGTAACTTCCTTGTTCCTGCTCCCTTCCGCCTATAAAAATCTTTCATTTTGTACAGCTCCTCAGAGTTCCTTCCTATCTGCTAGATTGGATGCTACCTGATTCACATCAATTTTTGCTCAAATTCTTAACATTTTTCATATGCCTCAGTTTGACTTTAAAAACAATAAACCTGGAGTTACCTAGTCGGCAAAGTTCCTGGGCCTCTCCTCGGGGCTTTATGTCCCCTTTGGCCTTCTTTTTGTCTCATTATCTGCCTTCAGATGGGCCCTGCAGTTGAGGTCTCTCCAT
This sequence comes from Mormoops blainvillei, assembly GCA_004026545.1. Lineage (NCBI taxonomy): Eukaryota > Metazoa > Chordata > Mammalia > Chiroptera > Mormoopidae > Mormoops > Mormoops blainvillei. The sequence continues at coordinate 3,236 of PVJD01001768.1, forward strand.
CCAAGCAGTTGACCTGGTACATGACATAGTTGCCTCAATAGCAGGTGTGTTCCTAAAAGGTCCTCTTTGGGTTCTCTGTGGTAAGCTGATCTTTTGAGAAGGTCTTGGAGGGCTGTGTGCCTTTGGGGAGAGCAGCCAGCTGCCTTATGCTGGGGCCCCAAGCCCAGCAGCACGGTGGGCTCCTTCAAGCCTGCTGGAGGCAGAAGGCTCTGCAGACCTGCCCCTGCACGTGCAGACTGTAGCTGCTGTTAGGGGCTATTTGGTGCATTCTCTCTGCCAGCCTTGGGCTTCCCTTACAATAGCATCAGTGTTTTCCCCTGGCTTGGGTGGTGTTTGAGTTAACTTAAACATAGGCAGAGCAGCTGGTTGGTGGAATGGAAAGGTTGGGCTGGGGATGCTGGCCGGCGCTGCATAATTTGCGGCCACCTCCAGCGGTAGGAATCCAAGCCTAGGCCCCGCTTCCCTGAATCAGAGTTCACTGCTTGTGTCCTTGCAAGGAAGGCAAGTAAGAAGGCAAGTCATGGTTGGCTGGCTGCTTGCTGACTGCATTATAAAAACTTACAAACGTAAACCACAATCAATATTAAAATTTACACACTCACAGGGGTGTGCAGCACACAAAAATGCTGATGGGGGCCCTGAAGCTCAGAGGAGTGAAGTGAGATGGGTCTCAGGCAGTGAGAGGGTGAGAGGCAGAGCTGGGGTTCACACTCAAGGCTCCCGTGACCCCACATCTCATCCTTTCCAACCACACTGCCTGCCAGGACCCTGACAGCTTCCTAGCAAGAGGTGTGTTCCTCGTAAATCCCTGCCCCCAAACGAGTCACTAGGCCTGTTCTCTGCCCCTGGAGTATCAGTTGCCAGCTCAACTTTCTGCAGCTGCAGCCCCTGGTCTGCAGAGAGTCCCTATGTCAAATCTACTTGCCCTTTTCTGGGTGCTGATGACCATCAAGGAACCTCCTTCTCTAGGCTCAAAGATGACACGACTAGTGAAGCTGTCCTCTGATGCTCCTTTTGTTCTGGTTGTGTCCTATTGTGGAACATGACATCTGGCATAATGGGACCAGGGAGGGACCAGGAGCTGAGCAGCTGCTCTGAGACCTGCTGTGCACTGTGCCATGACACCCAGGGAGCACGGCTGCCCGGGGTCCAATTTCCTCATCTGCCTGATTCCAAAATTCTGTGCTTCCCTTTATAAAAGTAATCAAGCAAACTAAACAATAAAGCTAAAAATACCTCCCTGAACAAAAATACCCTCAATATCCACATCCGAAGGCCTTTGCGACCTGGGCGATGGCATTTATGAACGTGGTTATGAGATGCTAATACGGTGGCTGCTAACTGTCTGTCAGAAGTGTTGAAGCGATGCATTCTGGTAGACTTTAATCCCTAAAAGTCCTCTAAGCAATATTTCTAATACATATTTTGTCAAAGATTTGATGCTCTCTGCTTAGGTATTTCTAAGAAGCGCTCTCTCCAAACATACTTCTTTGAAAATGCATTAGATAACAGAGTCCCTTCAATTCCATATCTTCCTTTCTGTCTTAACTGAAAAAGCCAGTTCACGTTATTAATGACAAGTCATTTTGCAGAGTGCCCGGGTTAATAGAAGAGATAACTGGCAAAATATAAATGTGTAATACTAACATGCTGAAGATAAAACAGAGGCCTGATGCTGAATGCGTAATGTGGACAATGGAAGAAGTTCCTGGCTCATACAGAATTCCTGCAGAATGCACACCAGCCGGTCTATTTGTTCTCAACTCGCTGCTCTCTTGCCTTCTTTGTCAACTCAACTATCTTTTTTGAATCCAAGTCCTAGGATTTCAGAATTTAAAAAAAAAGTGTTCCTAGAGAATGTTGAAGATGAGGAAACTGAGGGCCAACCAGGTAAGGGAACTCACCTGAACAGCACTGTCAGTTTTCCCAGGGACCTTTGCAGTCTCCTGTTTCAACACTTTGCCCTGATTCTAGTATTGCAGGTGCCTTCTCCTGTCTTTCCTGCAGAAGCCCAGCCCAGGGAGAGGGGGCAGGGATTTAACAAACTAAATGTGGAGCATGGTGGATTCCAATCCCAGCTTCACCACTCTCTAGTTGTATGCCTTGGCCTCCCTTACTGTAAAATGAGTTATTACAGGTAAGGTCCGTTGCAATCTAGTGAGTGTTCTAAAAAGTTAGTGAATATCCTTCATATTTGTGATTTGTTTTCCATTATACAGTCTCTATCTGGAAGCAGAGGACTGGAGGACCTCTTGACATCATATGTGGCTGAAGAATTGTGTATTTTCTTGATTGTCCTCAAGTTCGGTATCAGAAGGAATGTGGTAGTTAGCTGTTCTCTGTGTCCACTGAATGTTAAGAGGGAAGATGCTTATGTGGTGGCAGAGGTCACTGGGGTGAACTGTGCTTCGAATGTGTGTATTCTTTCCAAATCCATATGAAATTTTAACCCCAATTTTAACTGCATGGTATTTGGAGGTGGGGCATTTGGGAGGTGCTTACGTCATGAGGTGGAGCCTCATGAATGGGATTTGTACTCTTAGAGTTGCCACAGAGCTCTGTCCAACCTTCTGGCAAGTGAGGATACAGTGAGAATTCTGAAATCTGTAACCCAGAAGAGGGCCTTCGCCGGACACCAAATTTGCTGGCACCATGACCTTGGACTTCCCAGTCTCCAGGACTGTGAAAAATAAATGTTTGTTGTTTATAAGCCACCCAACCTATAAGTCACAGCAGCCTGAACAGACTAAGAGAGGGTGGATTCCTTAACCTCAGGAGTGTGGAATCTCCCTCAGTGGCGTGTTTGAAGCAGAGCCTGGGACCAGCGGTCATCTCATGTAAATGGCAGGGAGGCCAAGAGCTACCTTAAGTGACCCTTGGAATCCTTTTCCTCACAAGAAGTCTGGGTTTCCCACTGCAAAGTTAAATGAGTTAGTCACATTTTATAAATATTAAATGAATTTAATTCCTCAGGTCCCAGTAAAAAAAGAGGGCTTATCCTTGAGGATTATGAGAAAACTAAAAGCAGAATTGAGCTGGATAAACTACCTTGAAAAGCTGGGACTTTGCAAACCGATATACATTTGTGCTTTCCAGCTACATGACCTTGTGCAGGTGACCCCATCTCCCCATACCTCAGTTTCTGCATCTATAAAATGGGGGAGATGCCAGTTCTTTCCTGATAGGGTTGTAATGAGGACTGATGAGGTAGCACATAAAACGTGTTTAACATGCTGCCTGGAATATAGTAAGTACATAATTAATGCTAATAATTATTATAATTAATTTTTTAAAAAGCTAATGCCTCATTTAATTACAATTCTTAGACAAAAAGATTGCAAAATGCCTCAGCATGAATGTTCACTGAGAAGGGACTTTGGTCTTTTGTTTCTCAATCAACCCTCCAGGATTTAAACGATAGACATGTGATGAGGAGGCAGGCATCCATTCTCATTTCTCGGAACACTTTTGAGTGGGTAGTTCCTGAAGCTGCCTCTAGCAGAAAACCTCTCCTGTGTCTAAACAACCCGAAGTATATGGGGAAACAAAGAAGGCTAGATTGACCTGAGTTGATTGCTTTTGGAAATAACAGATTGGCTGAATTCAACTATTTTCTCCTTCTTCCACTAGCCAGTTTGGGGGTAGATATAGTCTCATTATGAAATCTGACCGAGCTTCGTTCTGGATAATTCAATCTCCAGGTATAGACCATCTGCAATGTTTTGTTGAAGACCTTGAAAGGTTTCTGAGCAAGATATGGTAGCCTGAAGAGCCAGAGAGGGAATGAATCTAGGTTTTCAGCTTCTAGTGACTTTAATTAGCACACAGCAACAAACTGACTACAGTTCCCGACACCGGCCTTCTCGCTCACATGGTGAGTTTCAGCCTTTGGTCTCTGTCTGGAAGGATCACTGGGTAAAGTTTCAGGGATTAGAGGGGTCCACCCCCTATTCTATAGATGGTAAAGCTGAGATTTAATGAGTTCGCATGACTAGCATCTATTGCTCTTTGATATTTTCCTCTTGCTTCCAACACAGTGCTCCATTTTCTTTTACCAAGAACTATTAAGGGAATTTCCAACCATTTTCCAGTTTTCATGTTATTTACAATAAAACAGGTATCTTTATTAAAAATGTAGAAGTGTCAACTCTTTAGATCTCAGTGAACCTATCTGTTTCCATGGGAGATGGTAGGGAGGTGACGGGGTATCTCTCCTCAGGGGTTTCTTGGGTTTGGGGTGTCAATGTGTAGGGTGAGGAAGACCTTCCCTGCCACCTTGTGGTCACCTGGAGCCACAGAGGGTCATTACTCTGGATCACCTGTCTGTTCAGCTTTTTGAGCTGTTTGCTTGAGATCTTTATTGGTGCAATCAGCATTGCTTCAGTAGAACTTTTGTTACTGCTTTTATTTCCAGTGGATTTCACTTTCTTTAACCCCAGGAAAGGGGAAGTTGTTAAAAGCTAGCAAAATTCTATATGCTGAAAAAATATCAGCAGGCCAGAAGAGGTCAGGATCTTATGATAAAATGCTTGAGAGCCTGGCAAGATCATTGTCTCATCTGTTGCAGCATCTCTCTACATAAGCAGAGATTCATGGAGAAGCCAGGCCCGAAGTTGGCACCTGTCATTGTTATCAACTGGTCAATTGGCAAAGTCAGGACAGATGAAGATTCATTTATTATCTCACTTATCACCCTTGTCTGCAGTCCAGATTCGTTCTCACATCCCATTCTGACAGTCTCAGGTTCAATATCATCAGTTGAAATACTAACGATACTTTTCAGCACAAAAAATTACTTTCAAGGCATGCATTATGGAAAGGATTATAATAAATTAAATGTCTAAACTGGCAGAGTGCAAACAATTTTGACTCAGATCTAAATGTTTGCACTGGCTGTTTAAACATTTAATTTGTTAGAATGGAAGTACCACCACTGAATAAACATGTTAATTAAACCTGGGTTTCAGCAACGTGAATCATCCCACGTACAGAGTGTGACAAACTTGGACAGCAAGAGCCAATGTGCGTCGATTTCTCATTCTCCAAACGAACACTTTGCATCTTCAAACCCTGCAGATATTAGTGATTTTTTAATAAACTCTTCTGTTCTTTCCGAGGTGACTTTTCGATGATGCTGTAAAGTGTTGTTAGTCTGCGAAGCAGCTTTGCTCTTAAGTTTCAGGGAAGTTATCACCCATAGATAATTGATTAAAGTGGTTACATGCTCTGTGATGTTACATTAAAAATATAAAAATGTAAAGAATATGAGATACAAAAACCATACCCCTCAAGACCAGCTTATCAAAGCAAAGACTCTCCATTATTATTCTCATATTAGTATCATCACCGTCATCACTGTCAACTTTGTGACACTCATTGACTCCACCATCACCGCCATCACATCTGTGAACTAGTGGACTATCCCAGCCTGATTCTCTTGTCTGGTCCAGCTTCTTCCACAGGGTGGTAACACGGTGCTGGTTAAGGTACTTGCTTTCCCTAAGCTTCAGAGTCCTCCTTTGTAAAATGGGAGTGTTTTTATTAGTTGGGGGAGGCTACTCACGTATAGCAAAGAGACCTCCAAATACAGTGATTTAAATAAGATAGTTCATTCCTCCCCACCCCCCCCCCAGAAATAGCCCAGTTGTGTCAGACCGGCTCGTTACCCCAGTCAAGGGGGCTCTTGACTCCTTACCTAAAGCACTTGGCGACTCCCCATTGACTCCAGAACTAAATCCAAGGTCTTTTACAACCCGACCCTAACACCCACTCCTGACTTACTCTTGTCCTTCTCCTTCCACTGTGTCTTTGCTTTGCTGTCTCCTCTGTCTCGAATGTTCTTTTCATCTTCATCTACCCATATTCTATTCATTCTCCGTGGCCCATCTCAAATGCTGCCTCCTTCAGGAAACCTTATAATTTGCCTCCCCCTTGCCATCCTGTTAGAATATTCATTGTTTCTTCCTCTGCCTTCTGATATTTTTGTCTTTTATAGTATCCAATTCTGTTTGCCTTATAATTAAGTTAGTTAGTTATACAAATAGGCTTTATGTTCCTGGAAGCAACAGACTGCATATTATTGATCTTTCTCAATTCCTTTCTCCTTCCATGCCTTGCCCAATATCCAGCATTGTCCCGTACCCAATAAATGTACATTTAATTGAATGAAGTAAAAAGCTGTCACAGATAGAAAAACTCAGTCATCAAAATAGCAACCGTTTGCTAACTCAAGGGGCCAATTAGGCAACGGGCTATTCATTGGAAAATTCCAGATGTGGATCAAAACAGTTCCAATTAGATTTACATCTGTGCTAGACCAAGAACAGCATACAGAAACTCTCACTGTAACCCCCATTCATGTGGAGTAGTGTCCCACTCCTGTTTATTAGAAAGAACAATCTTCCTGGCACTGCCATGATTTTTTCTTAAAACTGTTGTCCATGAGCCATGTGAAAAAATAATTTAACCTGCATATGTGCATGGATGCTGTATAACATATATTTGAAGTCTGTCTCTGTGGAATTTCTACTTCCATCCTATCTCACAGCCAGGTTAGAATCTAAGAATTAATTGCCTGAGGGAGTTTCATTTCAAATAGAAACTTGGCTCAAGGGATCAATTATAGGGAGTTCAGAGCTTTGAGCCCTGCCATGAGTTTGCTGTGCAGTTGGGAAAACTCATCTCCTTTCTTCAGACCTCAATCTTCTCATTTGTAAATGGAACTTCTACAATTTCTTCCTTCTCACAGGGTTGTTTGCATAGATGATGGCAGTTCATTAGTGAAGCTCTTTGAAAAGATCGTATGGAATCCTGTTGGGTACAGTTGGGAGGCTAACCTCTGGGCTTATGAAAGTGGATATTAAAACCATGCATCTGCTTGTTCCAGTCACTGGGTGCACATGAACAGTCCCTCAGTTGTATTTATAGCACTACAGCTTTTTTCTGAAGAAAGAAATTAAATTTGTTTTTTCAAATTTTACAAATGCAACCATCAGTTAATCCGCTTGAATGAATTTCAAATCATAATTTGGATAATGTCAGGATGCCAATAAAATTTGTAGCAGAGGGCAAGGGTGGGGAAAAGAGAAAGCAGGAGGGAGAGATTCAGATAATTCCGACTTTCTGCCTGGCAATTTGCTCTTTATTTTTTCCCCTCTTTACCCTTCAGTCCTGCAGTATGTGTAAATCTTTCTGCTCCTCTTGGTTTAAATGAATCTGGCCAGGTGGCATTAATGCTTGTAAAAGTAAATGGAAACTGCAAGGACGATAGCAGAGCCTGTCACCTAGTTCAGGATTTTTCAATTCTTTGTGCCTGTCATTTTACAGCTCACCTGTGATTGTAACTAACCTTGCTCAAAATGGTGAAGTTGAAGATGTCTGAATGTGATGCCCTCACCTTCTCTTCCTGCCCACGTTTACCCACTTGTTTCATTTATTCCAACAAGAGGATGGGCCAGGGCCCACTCCTGGCCCATCCTCTGTAGAGTGAAGACTCAAATATGAATGGGCCAGGCTCTACTTTTAAGGAACCCTCTTAAAAGCACAGTTAGTGGATGGCCTTCAGTTTTTCAGGGGACAAAGCTTAGCCCAAGAATTAACATGTAATGATGCAGTTTTAAGATTGGGATGAGTTTGGGGGAGGGTAAAGGACTTTTGGGGTGTCTCAGAAGTCATGCCCTAAAGCTTATGTTGCCTGTTAGGAAGCTAAGACCTGACCGTACAATAAGAAAGAATTTGGTCATGTTCATATGATGACTAAGGAGGCCTTTGGGATGAGGTTAAATAAACTCTCCCTCAACACACATGTGTGCATGTGCACACACACACACACACACACACACGGAGGAGGGGAGGACTAACGACCACTTTACTCTTGTCTTAATCAGGGGCCATTTGGTCACAATTTGCTCAAGCTGGCTTAGGCAAAAAAGAAAAATTGTCTTACAATCCAGGAGCAGAGACGGCGGCGGGGCTCCCAGGAGGCCGAATCCAGGAACTGAAGAGCAATGAGGAGCCATGGCAGGGCCTCTGTGGGCCCTCAGGGCCTTTGCCTCCCCTGTCAGCTCCACTCACTTTTCTCTCCTTGACTGACTGGTTTTCTTTAGTGACACAAGCACCAAGCATAGCTGCCTCTTTCCTGATCTATCAAGAACCCCAGGGTCCTAGTGCTAGATCCCTCAAAAAGTAACTCTGATTGATCATTAGATGGGCATACAGATGGCCATTTGGCCAAATTGTTCCAATCATGTGACCACTTTTAGACTAATCTTGGTTGTCTGGGGTCTCAGCAGGAGGCTGGGGAAGCAGATTCTTGGAAAGAGAATGTGCAGAGGGTGGAGAAAGGTACAACATTTAACTCCTGATCATTTATTCAGTAATTCTGCAGATTTTCCAGGTTCTTTGCTTTTACATCTCTTTTTCTAACTTTAACCATAGCACTGACTGTTGGCTCAGGGAAAAAATAGTCCACTTTACTTCTTAATAACACCATAGTTTAACTAATAGTTTAACAAATAGGGGCTGATGTAAGAAATGTGTGTTTCTCTCCTGGAGCCTAAAATTAAGGGGGAAAGACAGACCAAAAAAAAAAAAAATCCAGAACAAGTAAACAAAATAATTACTTGCTGTGTTAAGAGAGAAAACAAAGTGTTGAGTTAGAAAAGATGGGATATGGAGGAAGGGGGTTTATCTTAGATGCACTTGCAGGAGTCGATGCTCTGGGAGTTGTCTTCTCAGTGGAGTTTGAAGGGGGTGGGGAGGATGTACTAAAAAATATCTCAAACAGAGAGAGGACAGCATGCACTCGAAGTTGTAGCTCCTTGAGGAGAAACAGAACTTAATTTGCTTTTAATTCCCAACACTCTGCACGTTCCAACTCTCCTATGTGTTGGATAATTGAGAATTGGAAGGTCTTCTTTGGCAGACTCTATTAAACTCTATTGCAAAAAATTAAATTATAGCAGATATACTCATATATTGTCTTGCTTAATTCAATCAACACTCAAGATAACAGAATTACATTACCATAAAATAATCTGGCCATTTGCTTGGAGATATTATGTACATAACATTTGGTATTTTTGGGTCTTGAGATCAGGGAGATAGGGCTTGGGGCTTGTCTTTGTGATTTATGAGTTGTATAACTTTGGTCTAGTTACACAATTGCTCTGTGTATCTTTGGTTTCTTCATCACCCCATCTTAGTCTTCATCTCTGGCTCACAGAAATTTTTTAATGATAATTAGTTTATAGTAAATGAGGAAATGTATATAGCATTATGTCAGTCAATTTATATACAGACACTCATTACACATTAAAAGATACAAAAAAATTTGTTAACATCTCCCACATATGTAAAATAAATTCTAACAAACTTCTCCTTTTTATTGCTCCTTGGGGAGTTCAATATACAAAAGAATTGTATAATGAATACCTTGGAACGCATACGAGAGTGGATCAAAACATAGGAGGTTACTTTTCTTTCTTGCCAATGCCCTCAATACAGTGAAAGGGGATTAACACCAGAAATTAAAGCAAATTCCTCAAATGGATGGGATTTGAGGAATCCCAGATAGCCACAGTCCAAAACCCACCTAGAAGAAAACAACCATAGAGTAAGAGGGACTCTGAACTCACTTTCAGCAAATACTGTGAACAGGAAGAGGGTTCTGGGGTAATTGTTATTAATTGAATTGAAAACTGTATTCAGATCAGAAGAGCTAGTACAACTCTCATTAACCTCTTGCCCAGAAAGCTTCTCTAAAAAGCTTCTCAGGTGATTGGAGGGCCTGAGAGTGAAATAACCAAGGTGACATCAAGGAAGTTCCAGACTTCATGAGAGATGCAAAGGGGACAGAAGTAAAGACCTTTCCCCCAGGAGGGAAATCACTGTAGTTCTTCATGGCTGGAGTATAGTCTTCCTTACTTTGGCAGTTGGGGTGTGTCTTCAGCTCACCTGCCTGCTCCATACCCAAATGTTTCTGCTGGGATGTACCCCTCACTAAGAACCCTTTCAAGGCAAGTTCTTCTGAGGAAACTGATCAACACAATTGCAGAAGAATATACTTGCCAGCTGCCTATACTGATCATGGTATGAAAGGATAACCAATGAGTATCAGATATTTGAGTGAAACCAATAGCATGAGAGAGAAGTACCAAGATTCACAAAACTGCTAATCTTGGGGGAAAAAGGGGCAATTCAGGAAGTGAGCTAAGTTAAAAACAACTGGGAAGAAAGTATACTCATTGGAACACTAACAACAATAGGTTACTTTGAAAAACAAAAACTTGGGGGGCAAAGTTACAATACAAAGTTAAAAATATGAAATAGAAAACTCAATAAAGGGACTGAACAATAAAATAAGCCCAATTAGTGACCTGGGAGATAAAGCTCAGGAAATTGATAAGAATTAAGAACAAAAATACATGGAGATGAAAAATACAGGGAAAAATTAAAAGACAAAAGAGATCAACCCTGGAAAGTCCAAAACACCAACGGAATAGGAGGAATTACAGCATGAGAGAACAGAGACGAAGGAAGGAAATAATTGAGGAAATATTTCTTCGGGTTAAGGAAAGACAGGAATCATCTATTTTAAAGGAGCCACTGAAAACCAGTAGAACTAATGTTTAAAGATTCACACCAGAAAATTCCAGCAAAATGAATAGATTCCAAGGATTAAAAAAGAAAAAAATCTGAAAGCATCCAGAGAGAAAACTTCTATGATAGTGGATAAGTAAATATAGTTTTGCCTCTTGTTTGCATTTCCTTATCCTTTCTTCCAGTAATTGTACCCCTTTTCCTTTTTTTTTTTTTAAAGGAGAGTTTTTTCTCTCTCCATGTCACTTGGATGGAACTACAAATTATAGGACCACCCCCTGGGCCCCAGGGAGAGGCCCAGGACCCAGACCTGACCTATCAGAGAATCCTATGCCATGGCTAGAATGAGTAGCTCAGGATGGGCAGGGACCCCAAAGGGCTCAGAATCCTCTCCAGGATTTTCTGCATGTGTTAATGGGTCATGTGGCTAAAGGGACGTTAGCTGCAGCTGTGTGTAGTTATCTTTCTTGTATAGAGAGGGAGCTTGTCACAGTACTACAGACTGAGCTTATCTTACAGAAACAGACAAAAAAGCCATAAGACTTCGAAAACAATCCTGATGACACTGTCTGGACCACTGGATTCAAGCCATGCTTGAAGCCAGCTCCACCTCTAACTTCCCAGGTATGAGGTGATAAATTTCCTACTTGCCGAAGCTAGCTTACTTTTCTGACATATGTACCTGCAAAGGAATGAAAATTAGCATGAAATCAGACTTCTTACTGCTACACAGCTGCCAGAAAACAAGGCAGAAAAATCTTCAAAGTTCTGAAGAAAAATAATTTTGAATCTAGAATTTTATACTCATTTGAGGATATGTTATGACTTGGTAGGTTTTCCACTCATAGAACTTCTCTGAAAGAATTCCCCAGGAATGTATTGCAGCACAAAGACAAAATGGATTTAAGAAGCAGGAAGATGTAACATGGAAAATAATATTGTGTGAAGTCATGAGTAAAAATTATGATTAATCTGAATAAATACTCATGCATGATACAAAATAGCCACAATAGCCTGGGACTAAAATTCTGAGTAACTGTGTCATGAGAGGGAGACACTGTTAGTGTACTGTCACATCTTCTTAGGTAGAAGCTACATATACTATAGCTAGGCATTGACAGAAAAATCTAATTGTCAAAATTTAATGGCCACCACTAGAAAAGTAGAAATAAAATGTGTAAGTTCCAGACCATTAAAGAGGAAAAAGAATCCCAATCAGATAAAAGGCAAGTAGGGAAAAAAAAATTAACAAGACATATGAAAAGAGAAAGCACACCTTGTCCTGTGAGGCTCAGTTGGTTGGGCACCATCCCATGAAGCAAAAGGCTGCCAGTTCGATACCTGGTCATGGCACAAGCCTGGGTTGCAGGTTCAGTACTGGGGAGTGTTCTAGAGGTAGCCGACAGATGTTTCTCTCTCACGTCAATGTTTCCCTCTTCCTCCCTTCCTTCCCCTTTCTCTAAAAGTAAATAAATAAATAAATAAAATCTTTTAAAAAAGAGAGAGAAAGCATAAAACAAGCTGAGAGGACTAAAGCCAAACGTGAGAGGGCCCACAGCAGTGTGGGAGCAAGTAAAACGCTGTGGTAGGGTGCGTGCCATTAAGGCTGGGTCCATGTTGTTTTAGTTCACTGCTGAGTCCTTCGAAAATTATTTGTTGAATGAATGAATTGATAGATGTTCCAAGATTTGATTTTTAAAAAAATCCTGTTGAAAAACTAGATCTAAATCAAACAATTCACTCATGCCACATACACATACATTAAAGTTAAAAATAAAAAGATGGGAGAATATTTCCCAGGAAAAGGCTGACAGAAAGGGCAAATAGAGTAAAATTAGTAACAGATAAAAAAACAACAACAAGGTCAAATGCATTAAAATGAGTCAATAACAATATTTTATATGACTTTCTAGCTAGGACATGAAAACAGATGCACTGAATTGATAAAAATGGTCAGTCAGGTGACAAGATACAAAATTAACTTGCACAAATTAATAGCCTTTTGACATAATAACAATAACCAATTAGGGAGAGATTGGAAAGGATAAAGGATCCAAATCACATAAAGCCTACAAAACACCAAGAATCTTTATATAATAAACCTCACAAATGAGCAAGACTGATAAAGAAAAGAGAACTATAAACTGACACTGAGAACATTATAGAACAAAACACAAATTAAAAGAAACAAAACAAAGCCTGAACAAAATAAGAAACACTCTTCCTACGTGAAGTAACTCAATATTGGTAAAGATGATGATTATTTCTAAATCAGCCTACAAATTCAGAGAAATTCAAATAAAACCCCCAGAGTTTGATAAGCTTATTCTAAAATTAATACGTGGCGGTGGGAATGTATGAGAACAACTTTATGAAGTAAAAAAGGAAATCCTTGTCTTATTCAATATCCAAATATGCTACAAAGTTAAATAATTAAAATAGTGTGGTGTTGGTGCAAAGCTGACAAATAGGTTAGCAATACAGAATACAGGATCCAGGAACAAATCAATCAATTTAGAGGACTTCCACTTATGATATAAGATGGCATTTCAGTTAGTGGAGAAATGATCAAAAAGCTGTTGAGAAAATTACCTATTCATTTTGAAAAATAAAGCTAGATTTCAATCTTATACTATCACAAAAGTAAACTAATGATGTATTAAAAAGCTAATCATAAAGTCTAACTATAAAATATTGAAAGAAAATATAAGATACTTTTATTATCAGGTTGAAATGGAGGCCTTTTTACGTAAGACACAGACCAAAAATTCAGAACAGAAAACAACGATGGATCTGACTCAAAAGCCAAAAATAAACAAAACCAAAACTACTCTATGAGAGGTAGTGTTTGCGAGATAGAAATACACAAAAGATTAATGTATGTAATACTTAAAGAACTAATAAATCAACATACAGTGACACAGAAAAATGGTCAAGGGATATAAATAGGCAATTCACAATGGAAGAAATATAAAAAGTTCCTATGTATGTAAAAAATACTCAACGTTATTGCCCTGCCCAAGGGCTCGCATGGTTGGAGCATCATCCCATACACCAAAAGGTTGTGGGTTTGATTCCCAGTCAGGGCACATACCTAGGTTGCAGGTTTGATTCCCTGGCCAGGGCGTGTACAGGAGGTGACCAATTGATGTTTCTCTCTCACATCCATTTTTCTTTCTTTCTCTCTAAAATCAATAAACATAACTTCAGGTGAGGGTTAAGAAAATGCTTAAATTTATTAATAAAAGGGAAATTCTAATTAAAATAAAGATGTGATGTCGATTTTTACCCATAATAAGATGGACAAAATTTTTGAAAAATGGAAACCATTCAATAATGGCTATAACATGGCCAATAACATGGGAGCTTTTGGCTGCAAGTAGCCTTAAGAAATGACTTAAACTGCCTTGAAGAGTTAGTGATTTGTTATCTGACATGACCCAAAGTCAAGAGGTATAGCAGCTCAAGGAGTGGTACCTTCAGAGGTTTGTAGTGACATTGGTGACTCAGCTACTCTCTCTCTCTTTGGTCTGCCCCACTTTATCCTAATGTTTTTCTTTTATAATGATGAAAGGGTTGAGGTGGTTCTACATACCACATCCAGTCTTGTTAAGGTTCAAAGGAAGAGGAAATCTGTTCTTGTGGTGCTTTAGAAGTGAGGAAACCTTTCCAGAAGCTTCTTTAGGCAGATTTCCCTTTCTGTTTTGTTAGCCTAGAACTGGGTCCTTGCCTATCCCTAAATCTATCTTTAGAAAGGAGCTTGAGCTTACCTTCATCATCTGGGCGGTCAACTGCCATGGCTTCTCTAAGGAGGGTGTGGGGAGACTGGCACTGTCACTGTTAATGGAAGAATGCACTGGCACAGTTTATTGTTATCTTTCAAAATGTAAAACTTGCACATCCTTTGAATCATCACTTCAGGCATCTAGGCTACAGAAATACTGGCGCGTTGCATAAGAGACATTTACAAGACTATCGCAATGATGCTTATCTTAAAAATTGGATACCCTCTGAATATCTGTCAGTAGTGGAATGGTATATTCACACAATGCAATACTCAGCAGCAGTTTAAAAAAATCTCTAAGCCATAAGCAAAAAAAAAAAAAAAAGAATCAGGTTATAAAAATGCTACATTTGTGTTATCAACACACATACAAGCTACAAATGCGTAGAAAAGGAACTTGAAGGATACATGCATCACTTCTAAGGAGAAGAGTCAGGGGTGGAATATGTAGATTCTTCTTTCCATTTTTTGCTTTGATGTTTTTTTCTTACAATAGTGGCTTAGACAATAAAGACATATAAGTATTTCACATAATTAAAAAGTCTGGAGGCAGGTACTCCAGAGCATGTTTGGGCAGCAGTCAGTGACATAACTACAGGCTCTAGTTTTATTTCTCTCTGCTCGGCCATTCCTCAGCATGTCAGTCTGTTATTCTTAAGTTTATTGCTGATGTTCCTAAACTTTCTCAGCTCAAAGTGCCCTTAGTGGTTCAGAATTTTAGTTCCTGGCATCACTAGGTCAAAAGAAATAGGCAACATTTCTATTTATAGTAGGTTAGTTACGCCCAAAGAATTTAATAAGTATTTATGCCCCAACAACTTAGTAACCATTTGAAAAAAAAAAAGTACACTTACGTTGAAAGAAAAATTATTTTTATTTGATTGTTGAATAGCTACAATTACTTACAGATAGGACGTGTGCCCCTTGATGGGCACTTCACAACTTCTCAGATCTTACACTGCCCTCAACTCCTATTTCATGTTGCTTTTTATAAAGTACTTTTTAAAATCACAGCAACTGCCGAAAACCTAGCTTCATAAAGATATGATGTTATCCAAAGGAGTATAGTGAGATCTAATATGGAAACTGTGAACTACCTAGATCCTAGTAGCTGGCATGATGTTTGACAGATGTTGGGTATTATTGTTTTTTTCTTTCTTTTTTTAATCCTCACCTGAGCAGTTTTTTTCATTGCTTTTAGAAAAACAGAAAGGGAGAGAGGAAGGGAGAGAAACATCAGTTGGCTGCCTCCCGTATGCACCTGGACTGAGGACCGAACCACAATCTAGGTGTGTGCCTTGACTGGGAATCGAACCTGCAACCTTTAGTTGTGGGGCAAAGCTCCAACCAACTGAGCCACACTAGCTAGGGAAGGTATCACTTTTTAAAAGTTTCCATTGAAAATGTGCCCGTGAGGCCTCTGTGAGTTTACTATGGTACTCCAGGTGCCTTGGCACAGAATTTGGGAACTGTGATTGCAAAATGGTTGCCTCAGCTCCAGACATACATCTCTACACTACAATGTGCATGGAAGGAAGAAGGTACAGCCTTTTTCATTCATTCATATTTTTAAAAAACATTCAAGTTTATTGAAATATATTTTCATACTCTAAAATGCACTTATTTTGAATGTATGGTTAGAAGAGTTTTGACAAATGTGTACATCTGTATAATCATCACTACAATCAAGATACAGAACATTTTTGTCACCCCAAAAAGTCCCTTTGGTCCCCTTCCCACCAACCCCCAGCAATCACTGATCTGCTTTCTATCACTCTAGATTAAATTGATTGTTTCTAGATCTTCAGCAAAGTGGAACGTACAGTATGGACGCTGGTGCTGCATGATGATTTTGAGATTCATCAATGTTGCTGCATGTATCAGTACTACAGTTCATCCATTTTCATTGAGGATTAATATTCCATTGATTAAATGTAGCACAATTTATTTATCTATTTACCTGCTGGCAAACATTTGGGTTGTTTCAAGTTTTGCCTATTATGAGTAAAGCAGCTATGAACACTCAGGCAGAAGTTCTATGTGTGCACATGTGCTTTTCTCTTGGATTCTCTATCATTCATTTATCTATCTATTATCTATCTATTATCTATCTATCTATCTACCTATCTATCTATCTATCATCATCTATCTATCTATCATCTACCTGACACTAAAATTATTTCCAGGAGTTTTCCAGAAGACTTTCACTTACATATCACTGGCTGGTCCTGAGTCACCCTCACACCTCTAATCCATTTACTAGAAAGAGCAGTGGGGTCACCTTGAAACAATTAGTTCACCTCCTTTGGAGCTGGAGGCTGAGGTTTTCCCTGGAGGAATTTCCCTCCCCAAATAAAAGTGGAGTCCTGCAAACACAAGAATAAGGGTGGGAGATGACTCTTGGGTATGTAGTTAACCATGTCTGCCTCTTTACTTATCTGTGACTATTTTTACTACAGAATATGCTAGTGGCATTTACTTATCACAGTAGGAGCCTTTTTTCTGACACAAAGATGCTTCAGCATATCTGTTGCCTACAGATATTCAACAGTTGTAGAAATAAGACAAGAAGAAAAAAACATAAAATACCTTGACGGAGAGAAAGAGAATTGCTCTGGGGAATATGATATGAGGGCACGAGTGTCATGTGGAGAGATTTCACCAACTGGCTGCCAGATGTGGGCCTGCCACGGGCTGAGGCACAGCTGGTCTGCCCTACAGTAAATCAGATGTGGGAGTCAAGTGCCATCTGGCACAGAAACTTGGCAGAGCCTGGAAAGACAAGTTAACTCATGTGTGAAGTTATTATTATTATGGATCCACGTGGACGGAGCTCTGGCACCTGCAGCACCGTGAGCTCCCTTCCCCTCAGGGCTCCTCTTCTGCTGCTGCTACAGAGGGGCTCCCAGGCCCTGGGCACTTCTCTAGTCAGAACTGGCTAGGCCTGAGCACACAGTAGCTAAAGCAGCACTGGCACTTTAAGCAGCCCTCACTTAGCACGCCTCCCCCTCTCTACTGCTCCTTTTTCCCATTGTCATCTCTTCCTAGGAGTTTATCTCCTTATTAAGCTTCTCAAGGGCAGGGATCAATTTTTATCTATAGTAAGACCTCACTTAAGGTTGTCATTGATAGGTTCTTTGGAATGGCAACTTCAGCAAAATAACATGATAAAACCAATTTTCCATAGGTTAATTGATATAAATGAGAGTTAAGTTCCTATGGCAAATTTCTGGTCATAAAAACATCCCCAAAATTCAAAATAAAGACACAAAACACTTCTAATATTAAACATTGAAAAATATGAGCTATAAATACATTTAAGAAAGATTAATGAAAACAAGTCAGATCATTATTTTCCAGCCTGCTTATTCCAGTTCAGGGTTGTGGGTGGTGGGAATCTATCCTGAGGGCTCAGGGTGCAAGGCAGGCAGCCACATTGGACAGGACACCCTTCCTTCTCAGGGCACACTCACACCCACATTCACACTTGCCCAGACTGGGACAATGTAGACATGCCCATCCACCACATGTGTGCATCTTTGGGATGCAGGGCTGGGGGGCACCGGAGCACCTGGAGAGAACTCACGCAGGCAAGGGGAGAACATGCAGACTCCAGACAGTGGCCTCAGTCTGGAATTGATTTTTTTTCTCATCAGTGTTATGACCAAATGATGTTATTCAAGGACCTGCTGTATTTTATTCTCCATCCCTGCTCCTAGAATCTTGTCTTAAACAAAGCTGGTGCTCAACAAGTTGTGAAAATATCCTTGGCACACAGGTAAAGACAAAAGGGAACCATTATGACAATAACGCACCTTCCACTCTTTGTACTTATTTCTAGATATCTATTGATTGGCGATATCAAAGAAGGACCCCAACAGATAGATCTTTAGTTTGTAAACCGTGCCCCCAAACAGTCTCTTGGCCCTAATTCTCCATTATTTTCTACTAAGAATCATAAGCTGAGTTGGAAGACACCCTGGGGGTGAGCATTTTATGGATAAGAATCCCAGACAGTGGAGGGACTCACTCAAGGCCATACTACTAGTTGGTGCCAGAACAGAAGAGTTATTTATAACCCACCTTATTTCTGTAAGGATTTAAAACAGTTTTTAAGAATAACTAAAATGTAAGATAGTACAATTACTATTTAGAACTACAGAAGAGCCCTGGTTAGTGTGGCTCAGTGGATTGAGCACTGGCCTGTGAACCAAAGGGTCACGGGTTTGATTCTCCAGTCAGGGCGCATGCCTGAGTTGCAGGCCAGGTCCCCTGTAGAGGATACGTGAGAGGCCACTACACATTGATGTTTTTCTCCCTCTCTTTCTCCCTCCCTTCTCTGCTAAAAATAAATAAATAAAACTAAAAAACAAAACAAACAAACAAACAGAACCCCAAAAACTAAAGAAGAAAGCAAATAACAGAAAAAAGCTGAGAGTGAGGTCAAAACAGAATTGTATACCAAAAGACCACCTGGAGGGGGCCAGCCACAAACTCGGCTCTACACATCTACACATCAAAACAAAAAAGAAACCTGGTCAGACACAGAATCCATGATGTACATGAAAGTAACATAGTCCAGTAGCTCAAAAAGGCCAGTGCTAGTATAGGACAGGCACCACCCATAAAAAGAATGCAGTGTGTTGCCATAAAAGTCCTCATCTACTTTCCAGTGGTGCACAGAACAAACGTCCCTTAGTATCAGAGCAGTGGCTGATGGCAACACAATGAAACTCATCCTGGAAGAAAGCACTCTATTGTGGGCGTCCGGAAGAACTGAGGACCAAATCTAGGATCACTAGTAAGGAAAAAAGCTTGTCAAATTAAGATGAGAAAAAAATTAACTCAGAATTCTGTGACATCAGGAGTTCAATAATAATTACCGTTCTTAATTAGCACCCAGAGGCACTGTAGACCCTAAAGTATTTTCAAAATCATCTAAAATTTTCTATAAAAAGTTCAGTCTGGTTTCATATTAAGTTAGCATTTAATTAGGTACTGTCATGTGTTCTGGCTGTTATATCATATGTTTTTGTTCTATCCTCCTTAATTAGATTGCCATTTCCTTGAGGGCTGGGGTCCATGTATAGGAAAAGTACCATTTTATGTGGCAAATGAGACTTGCATCCTCTAAGACTGACTATAGAGGGGAAAATCTCTGCTTGAGGAGGGGCCGCTCAACTTTTCAGCTAATTCTTCTGAACTCCCGGTGAATTTATACTGCTTCTCCCACAGAAACGGGAGGGGGTACTGCTTTCTCCATTAACACCATCCCTTTATGCCAGTTTCTTAATATGCCACTGTACATTTGAGACTAATTTGGAATATTAAATAAGACCTTATAAATCGCTTGGGGATAATAAGGGGAAAATAATTACAGTGAGTAACCTGAAACTACAGAATCTAATTTACAACCACTACCAACGTTTATGCCAACACATACTGTCCGTACAACACAGGGATCGGAGCTCAGATTCTGGAGTGAAACTACTGGGATCAAATCCCATTTCTATCATTTACGACTGTTTAACTTTGGGCAGGTCACTTAACCTCTCTGTGTGTCAGTTTCCTCCGCAATGGAACGTATCTCCCAGAGGCATTATGAGGGTTAAATGAACACTGTGACAGTGCCTGAACATAGAAATGCATACAGGCTATTAACATTATAACAGAGTGCTTTTTATAAGATGGACATTTGACATACAGATTAAATAAAAGATTGGGTTCAATCTTCATGTAAGGCTCTAATTCAGTGGTGCTCGAATTTTGTGCTATCAGGACCTCTTTACACTTTTAAAAATTATTGAGAACCCCAAAAAACTTTTTAAAATGTAGGTTATACCTATATCAATTTACTGTATAGAAATTTAAAACTAAGAAATTAAAAAATATTACTTAATTTAAAGTAATAAAATGAAAAATAATACGATTAATATGTATTAATAAAATAACAATGATAAAAAAGAACTATCCTTTCAAAACAAAAAATTTATAGAAAGGCTCATTATTTTACATTTTTGCAAATTTCTTTAATGCCTGGCTTAATAGAAGATAATTGGATTCTCATAATTGCTCCTGTGTCATATTATTGTAATGTGTTATTTTGGTTTAAATATATGAAGGAAATCTGGCACCAAACAGTTATGTCATTAGAAAAGGAAAGAGTATTTTACTAGCTTTTTTCATATAATTGTGGCTCTCTTTGATGCTACATCAAAACTTGGAAGTGGTCGTTTCTTGAAGGCTAGTTGCAGTATGGAATCTGCAATCATACCAATGCCATTAATCACTTGGAAATTATTGATTTACTGAGTTATGCATTAAATTTTGAAACATTAACATTTGTTAATATTACTACCAACCTCATTTTAAAAGGTCTTTAAGTACTGGATAGCTGTCAAGCTCACAGGTTTTCCAAAATTCTAATTTTATCTTGAAAATTGCAATTTTATTGTTGGAACAAGCACTGTTGATTGTCCCCCTTGATCAATAATTTTTGAGAAGTCTGCTAAATACCCCAGATCAAATACCTGTAGTTTGTTTGCCCGCCATTCTTTCAAATTAAAATGGTGTTCCGTGCAAAGGCGGCTTGTTCAGCTTGCAACTTAATCACACTAGCACTTTTCCTTGAGACCACCATCATACTTATTTTTGAAGCAAAAGTGTTCTATAAGTACTTCCCATTTTGTCAGATGAAATATTAAAAAGACATATAGTCAATGATCATTGTTTAATAAAAGTAATAATTGTGACTGCTTCTTTGAGGTCATTCTTGAGCACATTTTTTTCTGCAAGTGCAAGGAATACAGTGATTAGCGCTTTGGTGCCTCTGTCTTGCTTTATGCTAAGGTACTGGTATTTGCACCAACCATTTCTTTTGCATCAACGGAACAATTGTCAGCACAATGAAAAAGGTAAGTAACACCTTAGTATTATTATGAAAATAGTTTTTTTCTTTTTGGACCTTCTGAATGATTCTAGGTGAGCCTCAGAGGTCTAATGAGCATACTTTGAGAACCACATCTTTAACCTTATACCTTCCAAGAATCATTTCAAACCCATCCAGGATCCTGGACATTTAGACCCAGTAGATCAACAGCCAGTCTCCTCTCTGGTCTACCAAAAACCACAATCTGAATTTTCCTTTTCTGTCTCTTCCCTGGATGTTTGGTACTTAAAAGGATAATTTCCTTCAAGATAAAAAAGGAGACCATGTGTATTCACAGGGTCATACTAGAATGGGTGTGAACATCATTAACCCAATATTCATAAAGAGGTGTCAGGGGAAGGGCTCAGAGTGAACTCTCTTAGAGCCCTCACAGATCCTGGGCTACTCTCTAACCCATTGTAGCATAAATACTGCCCTGGGTTGTTCTTCTGCATGCCCTTCATATCTGCTAGCTGCCAATGATGTTTCTGATTTGGAGGTGGTTCCCGGAGGACAGATAGACTGCTAGAGGCATTAGCCATGTATCCCAGACCCTCATATGCTTCTCTGTGACCAGGAAATCCATAGGTTCATATATTTAGGTCTGTAATTATGGTCATGACTCCTGTGTTGATCTTTATCTTGCCCAGAGCAGTACTCAGTTGGTAATAAGAAGTGCGGATGAAGGCAGGTGGCACAGTGGTCATATTGTGGGATAAAGACCTACGGGAGCCTTGGGCATGCTAATAAATGGAGTGGTCCTTCAAAGCTGTATTTTTTCATTGTAGTTGAAAGAATATAAAAATAACAAATACTCACGTGCTCTACCAACCAGAATTGACGAATGTTAATGTTTGTCATATCCATTGTAGATCTATTTAAATAAAAGAAATAAAACATTACAAGCAAGATTTAAGTCCCCTAAGCCTAAGCCCTTTAAATATTAATTTCACATTTATTTTGAAGAATGGTGGTGAGCAAAGGGCAGAAAAGGGTAATCACATTTTCCTCCTCACAGCAGTTCAGCTTTCTACAAACTCACTGGTCCTAATTAGCAACCAAAAAACAACACAATTAATGGGCAGATGATCCTAGAAAGCAGCTTAGCAGCTGATCACCCCATCCCACCCCAAGACCCTCCCATCCTAACATGCCAATCACATACATGACTCTTGTTGAGAGGAGTTTTGGAAACTACAATTTTTCAGACCTAGTTGTACTCATGGGGATTTTGATGGTAATTATGAACTGGTTGTCTGTGCACTACCCAGACCTGTTCGTTCCTCCTCATCTGGCTGAAGTTATATGAGAAATGCCCACACAGTCAAGCAAATTGGTAGTTGTCTGTGCCCACAGTCAGGAGTAAAAGAGAGCAAAGCAACTCAGTGTTGCTCTCCTTTTTCTTCCTGCATCTCTACTGCTATAGTAAATCAAATTGATAATTTTTTTTAGCTGCATCTGAAACTAATGCCTTCAGGCTAGGAATTTCCATCACATCACTCAGCTCATGGCAAGAGCAATGGGCTTCTCTGATTAGTGAAGCTGAAGAGCAGAAATGAATCACAGCACCTTTGTATTCTAGAACATGGGTCTGGGATGAATGGATGTGAGAGGTCGGCCGAAACGCAGCCCCTGTGACTTAATTCTTAAATGGTTTTAAATGAACTTAAGTCTGGAGACTTATGCTGAATAAATATCTCCATTCGATAAGCTTTACAGAGAGGAGTGAGGCGGTAGGGTTAGGGAAAGAAAGGCCGGGTAAAACACCTGCTTCTAAGAATCTTTTGGTCTGTTTCCCTCTCCTTAAGATGGGGCCACTTGTCATTATCTTCTCTCAGAGGGTTGTCACTGTGAACAGTATGTTTTAGAAAGTGCCTTGGAAAATACCTTATAACATATCAAAGGCAATTTTTACAGGGACAAGAGTTGGGCTTTATACCATAAAAGAAGAAAGTAATAGACCTACTCTACCAGATCAGCTAAGCATCCAACCAGGAAAGCAGGAGTTATGGTGGCTTTTCTCAGAAAACTGGAAGAAATGGAGATGCTCTTACAAGTCAACTGGAATAAAAGCTATAGTGCTAAACTTTCAATCATTTGATAATCAGGTAGAGCAGGACAAGTCTTAAGAATACCAGGAGAGTGGAAGGAAGGGCATACCAGGAATTTGCATAAAGTCATCAACCAATAGGTTTGCGAAGAAAGGTAAAGGCTGCCTGATCCAACCCCTGGCTGAGACCCTTGCCTCCTCATTCCATCAGCTGATAGTCTTGCCTTTGCTTGAAAGTTCTCAGGAAGAGGGAATTACCACCTCTTGAGATAGCCCGTCTCAGTTTTGAGAATCTTGCCTCATTATAGATGGTTTATTAAATCTCCCCCAGGGAACGTTACTGCACTGAGTCAACCTCACCTCCTAATCCTTCCTGTCTGGATATGTCCTAGCTGATCCGTGTGCCTGAGGAGGCATACCTCGCAGAGCTGGGCACAGCAGTCCAGAGGGAGCCTAACCATCTGTGAGCCGCTATCAGCAGCCTTCTCCATATCCCCTTTGGCATCCTCCTGAATCTCTCACCTGTGTTCTGTGGTAGCAGAGTGAGGAAAGAAGGGGAGGATGGAGGCAGGGAGCATGGTGCTGATGATGCCTTGGTAGATGAGACGGTACCCTCCCTGCCTTTTCTCTCCAACCTTCACATTCACCATTTTACCTCCTCTCTACTCTGGGATTTTATGTCGCTCTTTGTGTTTGTGACAAGCATAGAGTTAAACTTTGTGGAGACGCTGCTTGTAGATTATATTCTAGAGCTGAAATGCTTCTGGGTAAAATTTGACAGAATCACAGCAGGTCAGAATATATGTCTTGGTTCAATACTGCATGTTCTCCATCACACAGGGGTTCTCAAAGTGTCTTTGATCCTGAAGCATTAGCATTGCTTGGAAACTTGTGAAAAATGCAAATATAGGATCTTACCCCAAACCTAATGTTTCAGAAGCTTCTGGGCTGGGGCCCAGCACTCTGCGTTTTAAAAGCCCTTCAGGTGATTCTGATTTAAGAGCCACAGCTAGAGTGAGTGCTGTTGGCGCCCCACCCACAAGCACCCACAGAGCCAGTGCAGGTCTTTCTAGCTACTGTGAGTCCTGGCTGCTGGTGGCTCATGATGGCTCACTCCTCAAGAGAATTGCCCTCAGCCTAAAAGCAGGCCCCATGTGGTGTAACTCCCTCCCCTTTCCGGAGGCCAATGACTGATGTTGTGGAACGGAAGTCTGCTCCCTTGTCTCAAGAGAGGACCAGTTTGTACTCCAGAGCTCAAGGGGGACAGGTTGAAACTAAGACCACCATCTTGTTGAGATTTCATCCCTTACCCTTTCCTGCTGGCCTCTCCCGCTTTCTAAGAGCACTTTCTCAATAAGTGATTTTCAGAAAAATGCCCAGCTCAGGGTGTACTTCTTAGCAACTTAAGACAATCACCCAAAGTTAATAGAGGAACTGAAAGATTTATAAAGATACTTAAGAGTCCCATATGGGTACCTGAAAATATCTAGATAATTATAAAGAATGTGATTTTTACTAGGTTTTGCACATAGCGATGGCCTAGGAGTTGCCCCACCACATGCCTGGGGAGGAACACCAAGACAGAGGGGTGACATTGAATATCTCTAGCACAGAAGGGTGCCGACCCAGTCCTTAGCATTCCTGCAGCACAGCGGCATCTTCATTAGTTCATTCTCAGACCTCCAGTGAGGCTGATGATTGAGGGCTTTTGGCAGATAAGCAGAATGAATCACAACGAGGTTAAGTGAGAGCTGAAAGTTGGTTGCTGAATAAAATTAAGATTCCATCCCTACCCACTCACCTAACACCTCCAGTAGTCCAGCTCCTTCTCTGATGATTTAATAACATTCATTAGAAGCAAATCTTCACTCCTCAACAGTGACTTTCCTAGAACTGATATGAAGAAAATTTGGCAAACTAGACAAAATCCTAATATGATGAGAGACTAATATCTAATATTTAGCATAGAAAACAATTTGATGCTTTTATCTACTTAATGATTTGTTGTGTTTAAAGAATGCAAGTGAAGGTTTGACAATTATTTGGATTATTTGGCTTCAGATACCAAAATAGACTAGACCACATCCAATCTCTAGGTATATGGTGCCCACAGACTCCTGAGATTATCTTGAATTGGGTCTAAAAAGATACTGCTGCATTGAGACTGGAAGATGAGAAGGGCAGTAGGTAAGGTGACTTGTTTCATGGTCATGGCTGATGGTGCCTCTGTACCCTCCAAGTTCTCTTGGAGTCATTAGGTTAGCTGGGGTGGATGAGATGCTGAAATCTATTGGTCATGTTTGATATGAAGGCATATTTAGCACAGACCCCCTGAGGGGAGATACGCTGATTTTTAGATGCAGAGTCTCTTGGCTATGGTGTGTAACCATGACCTTCTGTACTTGGCTCAGTGAATCATTCTATTCAGCAAGTGCTTTTATTGAATCCCTATTATGTACCAGCCAGTTTAACAGGTGCTAGGGATAGAGAGATGAAGGACACACACAGTCCTTGATTTCACGGACCTGTGCAGGAGATAGGTAAGTGGAACAACAATTATCCTCAGTTTGGTAAGTACTAAGGGAGCACACAGGAGGTGCACTCTGCCCTGTCTGGCTGGAAGTGGGGGTGAAATGATTCTTCAACAATTTTGAAGGATAAAAAGAAAAGGCCAGAGAAGAGGAAGGGTGTGTGTGTGGTGGTGGGGGGAGAGAAGCAATAGAATTCATACCAGGCTGGATAGGATGGAGAGGTGAAACACAAGTACATCTTTCTGACTGAAGTGCCAGGCGTGCTTGTGGGCGGGAGAGTTGCAGGGAGGAAGGGTAGCAGCAGGACCAAGGAGGGAGGCAGAGACTGTAGCAAGAAGGGTCTGGGATGTCATGGACAGCAATGAAGACTTTATCTTGAAGGCAATGGGAAGTTATGAGGGCATGAATCAGAAGAGTGACAAGATCAGATATTTTGAAAAGGTCTTTATGGCATCAATGTAGAGGATTGAATGGTGACTCCAGGGAGGGCAGATAAGAGATTTTTGCTGGAACCCAGGATGGAAGCAATGAAAATTTGAAGAAAGTGGTATCCTTATCTGTATCAGATAGATCTTGAATTTAATGTCAGTTCTTCTTAATATTAACGGGGTGGTCTATGGCAAGTTACGTGACCTCTCCAACTCCTACTCTCCCCACACACATAATATGGTTTAATGAGTTCTTATCTGGTAAGATTGTGAGAATTAATTATAAATACTTGGTACAATGCCTGGAATGCAGTAATCACTAAAAAAGTGATATCCTTATTCTTATTCTTGTTCCTGTGCAGACAACCTGATTTGGATCGCCCCCCTACAAATAGGCACTGAAACAAGAACATGACGCTGTGGATCCCAGGAAGCACAGTAAGGAAAGTGAGACAGTGAAGGAGGAAAGCCAATGAAGCGGGTATTGCCAAGTGGGTTGCTGCTATGGGCAACTGGGGCTCAAAGTCACGTGGGAACCTCAGGGGATGGGAACTGTCCCTGCATGGAATGGGAAAACTGGAGTGTTTAGCTACTAGCACCTGTCCCTAATTGGCTGAAGGATGATTCTGCAGGTCTTAAATCCCCAGTACTTCAAGACTGCTCCATCCACAGACTGAACAAGCCTCTGCGGCACTAATACTGGTGTGACCCCAAGTCCTCAGCAAGTCTCAAGCAACAGAGACCAATGCTTGAGATGGAGGCTGTTATCCTGCAACTGGGAGTATCCATTGCAGTTGGAGTGAACCCAGAAGTTGGCTGTGGGGATGTAGGCAGAGCGCATTATATCTGCTACAGTGGTGTGAAAGGGTAATTAAGTGATATGTTGGAAACAAACCTTGATGAGTAGAAGTAAGAAAAATAGTGAAGTCTTAAAATGACTTTCGTATTTTGGGTTTGGTTTAAAAACTGCAGTCCCATTTGCTGAGCTTAAAACACCTGCCAGAGGAGTAGTTTTGGGAGTAATGGCGTCAGAGAAGGAAGAATGACTTCGACTTGGACATGCTGAGTCTGAGGTATTTGTGGTATTGCCAAGTGTCATACTGGGTTGGGAAATGAAATTTCCCTAATTCTGTATTAATTATGCAGACTTCACGTTGACATGTTGAAATTCCTTAAATAAGTTTTGTGGGGGCCAGTATACTCTGATAATGAGTGAAGATTTTTTTCCCTGCTACCAGAGCATGTTTAATCTGGTGCTTTAAGTAATGGTTTTTAAAACCACCTACTTGTTTCTTTCTACCTGCTGTTCACTTATTAGGTGACTTTGAACCTGTGAGTGAATACCCTTGTAGATGATTTCTCTCTGAAGAAAGGGAATAATAAATTCTCTCTTGAGTTATTGTATAGCTTTTGAAAACTAAACAGTATTTTCAAAACCATTCTGAGTTGTTGCAAAGCACAGTGTCCCATTGAGTATTGAATTACTTAGCTTCAATTTGCTTTCAAACCTTACGGCATTCCAATTATCCTATTGTTACTGAATTCAGTACCAAAGTGAATATGCTTGTTTACTAAAATAGAATTTTTAGATGATAAAAGCTTATATTTGCCAAGTGAGATAAGCCAGATATTTAGCTAATTATGCCATGGAACTTACCATGAATTTATATATATTTTATATATGTATTTTTCTCTTCATGTGCATGTATATTTGTATTTAGAGGCATGCATCTGCTTTTTGCTCTATTTGAGAATGCATTTTTGAATAGATGTTGAAACCACTTACATTTTAATTTTTCGAAGTTGCTTCTTTGATGGTTATTTTATTATAGGACGCAAAGAACACCCAAGTCAATGAGGCCAGACATAAAAATGTGAAAAGGTAAAGTCTAGTTTTAGCTTTCTCTTTCGAGGTGACCTCTCACTTCCCCAAGGACCTTCCCAGGTCCCAGTGCTCACAACCAAGGTGCCCAAGGGTTGTTGGTCTCTATTTCCAGAGGTATTGGAGGTACCATCACAATTGTCTAAGGCTGGCGAGTTTGCCTGTGCTGTTTTCTTTAGCCATACTTGTTTGCAGAACATTGACTATACATGAGTAAAAGTGAAAGAAGTGAAGAGAGCAAATCAGTGTCAGGACAAGGCCAGACATCTTGAGTCTGTTTCATCTTCCTTAGTGGGCAGGGCTGCACTGACAGTTATAGTAAAGACTGGCTCCAAAGGAAGGTAAGGAAAGGGGAAGACAGAATGCAATGGGTATTACTATAGGGCAGACATTGTCCTAGGTATTCTGCATATATATTATCTCATTTACTTTAAAAAAACGTGTTTTCTAAAAATGTGCTTAAGGATAAACACTTTTGGAGGAAAGCAGAGAACCTCTTTTGCATAGGCCCTGTTGCTCTGAGGATTCCTGCTGCCGACCCCCAGAAGAGCCCCACCCCCCTCTTTAATTTTTTAAAATATAATTTTAAAGACTGAATCGTGTTTAATATTTTTTAAGTTCCAAGCAAAAATAAGGTCTTTAATGGTCATTTCTGTAAAGGAAAATTCTGACATAGAAGTCATAGAGGTTTTGCAAACCAAATTTTTGGAATAATGAAATAGTTTGCACAGTACAAAATAAAATAATGACAGTGACATTATTAAACTTCTGAAGGACAAAAGTAAGCAAACACCTTCAGAGATTGGGTGCTTTTAAACTGTAGTGTGGGATTATTTATTCTTCTGCTCTGTATTTGATGGGACTGCTCGAGAATAAAGCTTTAGATGTTGGGAGATCTACTCCCCTGGCACCTGGTCATCACGGTGCTGGAACTGTCTGATAACCTGGCCACATCCAACATTTTCTTTCAGAATGTGAGTTCTAGGCAGTCTGAGCTTGTCAGGCACAGGTTCAGCTCAGTTGCCTGTAGAAACCACCAAACTTTGCACAGGTCGTGGGTGGTGAAACACTTCTGTGTGCCCACCCTGATGTTCAGCTTGGAGCCACCACTGGTTTCAATTATGATTTCAACAGGCAGCTTTGAGCACTTCATTCATTACAGTGCCTCACACTCTATAATTAGTAATAAAGGAACACAGGCACTTCATAAATATAAAGGGCTAAACAATAATCAGGCAGTAAAGGCAATGCATTGGGACTTTTCCTCCTAAACACTTTGTTTCTTTCAAGTGAAAAAACCAAAAGCCAAAAAACTTACGTTGCTTCATTTTCTTTAAGTTTATTTTTATTGTTAACACTATTACAGATGGCCCTTTCCCCCTTCATTTTATTTTCTTGCCTTATATAATAAGTTTGAATTTCATCCTGGCCACTTATTAGTTGTGTGAATTTGGGCTTTTTGCCTGACCTCACTGTGCCCCATTTTTTAGATCTGCAAAATGGAGATAATGGTAGTTCCCATCTTAGGGAGACAGATCGAGGACTAAATGAGATAATTCATGCAGAGTGCTTTGTAAGGAGCTTCACTGATGTAAAAGCTTGTTCAGTAAATGTTAGCTCTCATTATTATCATTTTAATTTTAAATTAAATGAATGCATGGAGTATAAGGCATAGGTCTTGAAAACCTTCCATTATGTACATTTTCAAACACAAACACACAAATAGATTGGTATAATTACCTTACACACATGTACCCATGCTAGCATCTACAGTAATATTTATCAGTCTTATCTCATATAGCAAATTTTGAAAGCAAATTCCAAATATCATGTCATTTCACCCATAAATTTGAGTGTATTTTTTTGATATTAACATCCCTCATATGCTAAGAGTTCCTTGGGACTATGTCCTCTTAACCTTGATCCCCAGCTCCTAGGAATTAATACGGTTAGTAAAAGCTCCACCAATGTTTGTTTAATTACTGAAGAACAGCCCTGACATCTTTCCTTGACACTATGGTATATGCTCCCTAAGTATTTGTTGAGGGAATGAGCGAGGGCAGGGATTTACAGAGTTCCTAATGTTTATGGAGATGCACATGTTTTAAAAGCTCAACACATGTTTTTAATACCTAGATGAGGTTTTCCAATACTTGGATCCCACAGGTTTAATATTGCCATGAACATTAGTAGTGCTCAAATAACTAGCCCTTCCAAGGTTTAATTCTGGTACTCAAATTATTTGTGAATGTCTGACTGTAGTAGGCAACTTCATGAAAAGAAATTAGCAGATTCTTCAAACACATGACCAATCCTTTATTACTGTGCTTATAAGTGACATGGTTTACAGAAAACCAAATGTAATTAAATAACATTGAACTTGAAATCTACCACAGACTCAAGATATACAAGTTATACTTGGCAAGGCAAAACTTCTCAAACACTAGGTTGTTTTAGGTAAAAGATAAGTTTCCATTAAGTAATTCCAACATGTTTTGTTTTTTTGTCTAACAGACATTTCCTTTGGCAATAACTTCCACTTTAGCTTTTATTATATAAAAATATAACAAAATTTCATTATATACAAACATTACATTACACAATGTACAGGTTAAAAACACTAAGAAAATGGCAAGCTGGAAGTGAAATTAAAGTCAATAACATGATAAGAAAAATTAAATACGACACACATTTCATAAAAATTACATTAACTACATTTTTGTTTGCAAATACCAAACAGTACCAATGTAATTGGAAATAGCTTCCAACAACTTCATTTTAAGGCACATCTTGCATATTTATATATACAACACTGAAACCGGTCAATAACTTAGGGGCTTCTCAGAGCGACCTGTACATGTGTGAAGACATGCAGCACGGGGTTACACATTTTCATTGGCTTCCTTCTTTGGGGACAGGTATCTGCCAGGGGGTGACTGATAGAGGGGTACCCCGATCTCCTGCAAGTCTGGGAGCCTCCCTGGACGAGGAGGGGAGAGCAGAGTGACTGTCCTGTCATAGTCTCTGTGCAGCACTTTCTCATAGACGCTCTGCAGCCCCACCGTCTTTGGCAGCTGGGCTTGGTAGTAATTGTCTCTGCGCAGAGGATCCCGAGGCAGCGACGTGCTCTTACAGAATGTTGACATCTGGGCTGGTGGGTGAGTCGAGGGATGTGTGTTGGGTCCTCCACATGACGGACTCCAGCAGCGGTCAGAGTGCCCCAGAATCTTACACTCAGCCGTGCACGCCCACAGTCCTAACATAAAAGACAAAGAAAGACAGGACAATTATTATTGAGATTGGTACGCCTCCATTTTCAGGATGTCAGAAAGGGTCAGGGTGGCTGAAAAGGAAAACCTGTATGAAGATGAACGACAGTGATTCAAGAATTGAAAGGAATACTGCTTTCTGTAAAGCCGCCTAACTCCAAGTTGGCTCAGCTTCTTTTGCTGGTGGGGGTGTGGGGGTGGGTGGGGGTGGGAAAGCAAAGCAGATATCTAGCTGATGCCCCTGCCTGCCAGTATTGGGCTGTGCTTAATTCAAGTGGTGGAGCTGCTTCGACCTCGCGTTTTAAAATTCATTGTGTGAGGCCTGCCGGGATCCGTAACTCCAAAACTGAAAAAAGTGGGGAAGAGGGAGTGGGGCTGGGAACCGATATTGAGAGGAGGGACGAAGTGGCAAAAGGGAAGGGGTGGAGGAATGCCGAACTTGGCAGGAAAGAAGAGTCCTCACCACTCTGCATGTGGTTGATGAGATCCTTTTTCAGAGCGTCCCCGCTGATGTCGGAATCGCTGTCGTTGAAATCACTGTCCCCTTTGCCGCTATCTTTGCCGCTGAACTTCTCCGCTTCTCGCCCGGAGATGGTGTTGAAAGAGTGTCCTTTCCAGACCGCCACAGGGGGCGCCGGCTCCTTACCGAAGCCAGGGGAGGCACCGTAGGGCTGCAGCAGGGAATGGGGGAAGCGGGGGTGAGGGTTGGACAAGAAACAAAAAAACAAGTGCGACAGGTTAGGCATCTATTGCGCACGCCCACCCAGACCCTTCCAGTCTCTTCCCCCAGCCGGTCCGCGGAGCACGGAGGGGGGGCGCCCAGCGGAAGGAAGGCCTCACCTCGGCGTGAGCGCCGCGGAGCCTCTGCTGCCCCTCGAAGTGACAGGAGCTTTCCCCTGTGGCGCTGCCGCCCTCGGAACCCGGCACTTCGGCCGCCGCGACCGCGGGCGGGGGCGCGTCGGCCGCGGGGCTGCCAAAGGGCGCTTTGCCGCTGCCAGGGAAGGTGAGCACGTCGAACATGTTGGGCCTGGGCCCGGCTCCCCGGGCGGTCTCCTCTGGGGAGCCAGGAGCCGAGGCGCCGCCGCCCGCCGCCCCGGGCCGCTCTTCCCGGCGGGGCCCCCCTTTGCGCACCTCCTTCTTGCGGCGATTGCAGGTGGTGGCGATGGCGATGATGGCGGCCAGCAGCAGCGTGCAGCTCCCGGCCAGCACGATTATGACGATCAGTGGTGTGTCCCATTGTAGAGCCGGCCCCGACGCCGCGAGGCGCGAGCCGGGTGGGCGAGAGCGCTCCGGACTCCCGGCACTGGCAGGCGCCACCGGCCCAAGCCCGCCTCCTGCTGTCACCACAAAGCTGACTGTGGCAGTGGTGGAAAGCGGGGGACGGCCGCCGTCGGATACGACCAGCAGCGCCCGAAACACGCGGCCCCGCGGCTCCTGCGAGATATCGCCGGTGAGCACGATCTCCCCCGTGCGGCGGCCGATGGCGAAGGCTTCTCGCGGCTCTTGCTGCAGGAGGTCGAATGCCAGCTCTCCGTTAGCACCCTCGTCGGCGTCCCGGGCTTGCACGTGCGCAACGGCCGTGTCCCTTGCAGTGCGCCCGGGGACTGCCACTTCCAAGGAGCCGTTGGCTGGCGCTGGGTGCACCAGGACCGGCGCGTGGTCGTTCTGGTCCAGTACCCTCACTTGCACCAGGGCGCTGCTGGAGAGCTGAGGGGAGCCGCCGTCGCTCGCCTGGATACGCACGTCGAGCTGGCGCAGCGTCTCATAGTCGAAACTGCGCAGAGCGTAGATGGCTCCGGTAGCCGGGTCCACTGAGACGTAGGTGGACACAGCGCCCCCAGCGCGGCCCACCTCG
This sequence comes from Mormoops blainvillei, assembly GCA_004026545.1. Classification (NCBI taxonomy): domain Eukaryota; kingdom Metazoa; phylum Chordata; class Mammalia; order Chiroptera; family Mormoopidae; genus Mormoops; species Mormoops blainvillei. The sequence continues at coordinate 36,562 of PVJD01001768.1, forward strand.
GCCTCCAGCAGCCGGTAGGTGACCTGACCATTACGGCCCAGGTCAGGGTCCCGGGCGGCCACCGTGGCCAAGTAGGCACCAGGCGGGTTGTTCTCGCGCACAGACACCTCGTAGACCCGCTGCGTAAAGAGAGGCGCGTTGTCGTTCTCGTCACCCACGCGCACCGTGTAGGGCCTCACGGTGCGTAGGGGTGGCGAACCGCGGTCCTCGGCCACCAGAGTCAGGTTGTACTCGGAGATGCGCTCGCGGTCCAAGGATGCGGCCGTCACTACCAGGTAGCTGCCCGCATAGGCCGGCTGTAGCCGGAAGTGCTCGTGCCCATAGAGGGCGCAGCGCACCTGCCCGTTGGCGCCTGAGTCCCTGTCCGAGGTGCTGACCAGCGCCACGAGGCTTTCGCGCGCCGCCCCCTCTGGCACTAGAGAGATGGCACCGACCTCTGGCGTCTCCGGCCCGGTGGAGGAGGTCGTGTCCGCCCCCCCGAAAGCAGCAGCGGCAGCAGCGGCGGCGGTGAAGGGCGAGGCGGCAGGCGCGCCCGGGGCGGCCAGAGGGGTGATGGCGATGTCCGGTGCGTTGTCATTGACGTCTCGGATGCGCACGATAACCTTGCAGGTGGCAGCGCGAGGCCCGGGGCCACGGTCCTGCGCCCGCACGTCCAGCTCGTACGTGTCCTGGCGCTCGTAGTCCACCGGTCCGGCGAGGGTGAGTCGTCCCGAGCGCGGGTCGAGGCGGAAGAGCCGGCGTGCCTCTGGAGGGGTGCGGGCGCCGAAGGAGAACACCACGTCGCCGTTGGGACCTTCGTCGGGGTCGGCTGCGTCCAGGTCGAGCAGCAGTGAGCCAACAGGCGCGTCCTCTGCCAGCTCCACCTCGGCCACCGCGCCCTGCGGGAAGGTCGGGCTGTGGTCATTGGCGTCCAGCACGCGCACGCTAAGGGCAGCGGTAGAGGAGCGCGGCGGGCGGCCGCCATCCTGGGCTACCAGCTCCAGGCTGTAGGCGGCCTGGCTCTCGCGGTCCAGCTCCTGCAGCAGCACCAGGTCGGCACACTGGGCGCCGTCCGCGCGCGTCTGCAGTTCCACGCGGAAGGGGCTGTGCGGTTCTGCCAGGCGCACGCTCTGCAGCCCGTTGGCGCCCACATCCTCGTCTATGGGCACCTCCAGGGGGATGCGCGTGCCCACGGCAGCGCCCTCGGACACCTCCACGGGGATCTGGGCCCGGGGGAACCGCGGCGCGTGGTCGTTGACGTCCCTCACCTCCACCTCCACGTGCACCAGCCGGAACTGCTCCTGCGAGAAGCTGACCACGTCGAAGGCCAGCACGCACTGTGGGGCCTGGCCGCACAGCCGCTCGCGGTCCAGGCCAGTGTCTCCGACGGTCAGCTGCCCGTCGCCCTCGCGCACCCGTAGCAGTGAGCTGTTGAACTGCTTCATCAGGCGGAAGCTTGTGTCTCCGGTCACTTTCATATGCAGGTCCTCAGCCAGGGTCCCAATGACCGTGCCGGGAGCGTCCTCTTCGAAGGTGCTGTATCGCACTGTCTTGCTCTGAGCTACTGAGAGCACCCAGCAGAGGCTGAAGAGCTGCAAGAGTAAAAGGCAGGGACTACCCCCGCGCCTTACTGGACTCATGCTGCCAGCCCCAAGTGCTATTCCGAAAGGCTGAAGAAAAGATTCCTCTCTGGTTTGCAGGTCGGGACGTGAGTCCCAGGATCCTCGGGAGCACGCTCTTTGCGAGCTCTGTGCGGGAGAAGTCTGCCGGCTGCAGCTCCTCGGCTCCTGCGGGCTCTGAGGACGCCTGGCGGACCCGCCCTCACCCCGCACCTTACCCTCCCTCTTCCAGGCTGGTGCTGCGCCGCCGCGCGCCGCCTCCGCTTTTAGAACCGCCGATATGCAAATCACCCGAGCCAGGCAGCCAATGGCGACCTCGTCCTCGCGCCGCTCCTACGCCAGCCTCTGACAATCCCTTTAATGTGGAAAGGCTTAGTGGGGAAAACAAGAAAGGAAAATTAGGGAATCTTTCCTTTGTTTTTTTCACTCCTTTTGATTTTCCTTTTTTGCGTGTGGAGGAGTTGGCACAGGTTTTGTTTATTGTGGTCCTCCGTGCCGGTTGCTTGATCTAAAAGCAAACACGCTGGGATTTCGCACTGGTAGCTCGGGACCCCCCACCCACTCCTTGCGTTTTGTACCTCGGAGGCTTCCAAGCTCTCGCAGCCCCCTCCAAAGACTTGCTCTGCCCGGTGAGGCTCTGCTTGCCTTCGCTCCCAGGTTCCCACGGCGCCCTGAATAGCCTCTCGATTAAGGAGCCCAAAGAAGGGAAAATTGATTTTATTCAAATTTGTGTATGCAATTGTGTTTTTCTCGTGTGAGCCCCGGTGATCAGAGTTGCCATTTCCCTTTCAGAAAAGAGCCCTGCGATGTGTTAGTATGCATGTCACTGTCCAAATGGCTTTCTTAAGCCCTGGGCGCTAGCAGGCAAGGAAAAAAAGTTCCAAATAGGATTTAGCATAAGCTTGAGGAGATTTGGAAAGGTTTCAAAGATCAGACTGTATCAAAGGCTTATGAAGCCCTCGTTAGCAGTGGAAATAGAATGGCGTGGCAGGCGATCCCATTGGAGGCCCCAATGTCTGTATTATTTCACTGTGACAAGCTAAGGGGAGAGAAAGTTGAACAGTTTCCACAGTGGAGTTGGGCTAACTTGAATATAATGAGCATACGCCACATGTATCCATTATGTTCCTCTATTCATTCCCAATCACTGCCATAACTCTCTGGCTAAACGGTGATGGACGCTGAATTCCACACAATACCGGACTCGTATTAAAGTGCATTTAGAGAACTTTCCCTCCTGATGCCTTGTTCCGCCTATTTAGAGGATTTTCTTTCTGTTCTAATAGGGCCGCTCTGGGAAGCAACACTCATCCCTTTCCAGAAGAACAAAATCACAACATGACCTTGAAACCTGGCATGAACCTGGGGGAACTTAACCATCTGCCTAAGAAAGTGCTGAGCTTCGGCATTGCCATGCTCTGGGCTAGGTGGGTTCTGGGGCTGGTCATCCATGGCACTGACCCATTAAGTATCACCTTCCAGTATCTGAAGATTCGGGAGATGGGGCTTCAAGCAGGAACAAGAGGAATTATTACTGATTCTTGTTGAAGAGCTTTATTGGGCAAGCTATGAAAATACACCCAGAAGAGGAAAGGTAACAGCAAAAGTCACACACTGGAGGATTTATTTTTGAAAAAAGACGTTGTATTTGATAAGCAAACTGCATTCGGTAAGCGTTCTTCTGAATCCTGATTTAATCCTGCTCTCAGCATTCTATCTCTCAAACTCGAGGGAAAGTGTCCTGTTCCCCTCCCCCCCAAGAAAATATACAGGATTCTTCTCAGAGTAGGGAGACAAAACAGAGTTGGGTGGGCAGTGGGGGTGGCGGAGGACGAAGGAGGTGCTTGAAGTTGCCTGAGAGCAAAAAAATGTAGTCCTACCCATCAATAAATAAAAGCTTTTAGGACCCTGGGGGAAGCGGTGGGTAATTGGAGGCTTCCTCTGAGCGGTCACGCCTCTCGGCTCCCTTCCCCATCTTTCCCACCTTGCCGCGGTGGGAACACTGAAAGCAATAAGGCCAGGCAATGGCAGCCGCACAGGGCCATTGAAAGGGCGACTTCCCCTACAGGATCCTAATTTTAAGCCATCTTTTCCACTTTTTCCCCTCTCGCAATTGCCATTCAGTGGCATGCTCTGTCTCTGCCCCCGCCCAAGAGACGTATTTCTCAGAGGGATCTGCGGAGCCGAAAGAACTTTGTATCTTCTTTCTGAACCCCATAACTTTATCACCTGGCCTGGGGCCTGATGGTGATCTTTGGCGATCCCAGGGTCCGGCCCTCCCTCCTCGCCCGCGTTCTCTGGGCACAAAAGACGCAAATCCTGAGAACTCGGCAGTCGAACAGCAGCCTCCAGTGCAGCTCACGAACCCGGAGGGTCAGGCCCAGGCTGCGCGGCTGCTGCTGAGCCGAGAAGACTGGGAGGAGGGGAAGGAGGGAGACGGCAGCCGGGCCACAGTCACGGAGAGAGGATTTCTATATACGGTTCCCATGACTAGACTTTCCAAGAGCCTGACCACGAGGGGCTGTGAGCCGGACCCTGCACCTGAGTCTCTTGCTCCCCCACGCCTCTCTGTTCTGGGCTGGACAGCGCGGGAGCCCAGCCGCGCGCTGCTTAATGTTTTTTTCCTTGGCGGGAGAATCGGAACTACCTAATATTTTTACTCAAAACACTTCCATTTCATCATTCACATTCTCAAGACAAATAAACTAAGTGTGTTTTGAGGGACGGGAGGGTATAGAGGGGTGGGGAAGGTAGGCAAAAGCCAAGAGGCGAGAGGAGGGGTGTGGAGCGGCGAGCAGCAGGTCCAAAGCATTTTATCCTCTGCCAAAGCCTCGGCCACTCGGAAGTGGCCAGGACAGCGGTGGCGCCAAGCCACGCGGAACGCAGAGCCCTAGGGGGGATCCGGGAGGGAGCGCCGAGCGGGCAGCGGAGGAGCAGAGCTGCGAGCTGGGCTGCAGCGCCCGGCGCGCGGAGGCCTTTCCCTGCCGGCTGCAGAGGTGCGAAGGAACGCTAGCCGAGTGAGCTCCGACCCCCGCTGCCTGCAGCCTCCAGATTCTGAAAAGGAGATTTCAAATAGCGCAGCGGCTCTTACAGCAACTGCCCCGGGAAGCTAAACGTCCCGGGAGGTGAGGCCAGAAGAGTAGGGGGGTAAGGAGGGAAGCTCATCCTCCCCCTAAGCTGATCCGGCCCCACGAAAGCCGCTCGGATCGACTTGTTATCATACCAAAGGCCTACACTGGCTCAAAGGAGCCCTTTTCTCTTGGTGTTAGCAACTTCGCCCGCAACTGTCTCGAAATCCTGAGAACAAACAACAACCCCACAATGGCCGGCGTTTTCTCGGAATGCAAATATTTCGGGCTCCGCAAAGCTGCGTTTCTGTTACCGAGCCTAATGCCCGCATTGTGAAATTCGCGTGCAGACCCCGAGATTGACACGGGCGTCACGTGACGGATTAGGGCTCTGGGAGAGTTTTCAAAGCGGCGACAATGGGCGGGGGTGGGGGGGTGGTGCTCAACCTGATCTGGTATCTCCCACAGTTTAGCGGGCAAGAAAATCAGGATATTCTCATATGTAATAGGATTATCTTTTCCATTTCAAGTTCTATACAGCATGTAATTTATTTTTAATTAGGATTATATCTGCCAGGAAAGGGAACGAGACTTTGCTGGAAAGTGCAATTCTTAAGGATGAATGGGGAGAGGGGTTATTTTTTTTAACCTTTTAATTAAAAAAAAAACAACCCAAAAACGTTCTGGGTCCATCGGTGTTTCTCCTACAGGCTCCTTCCATCGTTTAAACAGTCCAGGGAAAGTTTGCAGCAAGTGCTCAGCCAAACAGAGAACAGAAGCATCTCTTCTGGGCCACCCAATTCATTCTTGTAACGAAAGCAGACTTTATAGAAATCTCTTGGAATTCCTAAGTTGCGGGGTTTTACTGCGGTTTGTTCTCTAAAAATGTAACCGAGCTCTTCCTACATTTCAAACACTTTATATTTTTTTAAAAAGTGCCTCCCCCCACTGTTACTTGGCTGTCAATATTGGCATAATGATTTTTAAACTTTAACATCAAACTGTACAGCAACCAACATCCTCTCCTAATTTAAGCTCAGCAGCCATACAATGAAGGCAGGTAGCTGCTGTTCAATCATTAATTTGGGATTGATTCCAGTACCAGATGCTTAAAACCCTGGACTGTTCCCACACTCATCCTTCCGTGTGTTCTAGGTGTCAGAATGACGGGAATACTGACATTACCTGATAAACACGGCTGTTGATTGCATGCTCTGTGATTATCCTGCTTGGGTTCAAATCTGAACATTACCACTGATTTGCTGTGTGACACTGGGCGAGTTACTTGATCTCTCCATATCTTAGTTCTCTCATCTGTAAAATGGGGATAATACGAGTACTGTGTAAGGTTGTCTTGAGGACTATGTAAGATACAGTTGTATCAGGTGTTTAGGAAGCCGGGAACACATGTTAATTATCATTTTCTTTTAAAGCACAAGGAAGAAACATCAGAGGCCATGTAATTTAAACCTTTTATTTTATAAGTGAGGGATTTGTTCAGAAAGGAAAAAAACCCTCCCATTTCCTGACCGCTTTTTTGTTGTAGTTACAACTGCCCTTCTGATTCCCTTTTAATGTTTTCCTGCCTTCTAGAAATACTAATAGAGATAGTGGTAGGTGTATAGATCCCAAAGGAAGGCGAAAATGGTCATGAGAGGGTTCAAGTAACTTTCATGCCCTCATGTCATATAACAAATTTTTGGTAACTTACTCTCTGGTTAAGATCTGGTTAAGATGATGACAAAAAGGAGTTTTTAGTAGACTTTTTTTAAACCACTTATTTCAACAAAAGCTATGTATCATATTTGAAGCCATTTATAAATATTTAATGGACAGCAACCCTTCATGGAGGGAGAAACTGTTACTCTCAAGAAGAGCCTAAGGAGGTATGATGACTATCTGTAATGTGGTATTATAACAAGAGGGTCTAACCAAATTGCTGGGTAGTAGGGAACCCCCAATCCAGCCCGAGAGCCTGTACTCCCGAGAGAATGGAGGAGTCAGAGGAACCCCAAGGTGGCAGATTTGAAATCACAATGGAAACTGCACAAAGGGTAAACAAACAACCAACACAGCTTGTGACACAACTTGCACAGAGTCTGTGCAGGCTGGAAAAGTCACAACACATGTGTATTGTGAAGGTGTACATGGTGATACCCCACCCCTGGCAGAGATGCTGTGCCCCTGAGTGTGGCCAGAAACTCTCCTACCTGCTTCTGGATCATGGATCATGGCAGCAGGAGAAGGGGCAGAGACGCTGTGCAGGCTGACACGCATGGTGGACATTAGCCTGAATTGGCTGAGAATTTGGGCACTCCCACAGAGTGAAGGATTTTGGAGGAAGATTTAAAATAGAGGGCATGGAAAGGCTTGGCCCTTTTTGCCTCCCCTCCCCTGACCTTGTCGGGTGGGCCAGGCCTTTGTGGCCATGGCAGATGCTGGCCCCCGCAGTCACTAGCCCTGCTCACAGCTCTTGCCTTGCCCTGCTTGCATAGTCAGGAGTATGCTTGCATAGGAGGCCTACCTCCTCAGTGGCAGCCAGTGGGTGGCTGCAGCCGCATGCTGCACAGCCCACTGCTTCTGGACCACTCTTATTCTCTCACTCTGAGAGCAGCACACAGGCTTCCGGGCCAGGAAAGTGTGCTGGCCTCAGGGGCATGAGCAGCCTTGGATGTCATGGCCCCATGAATGGAACCCCTCACAGGGCTGGCTGCAGTGATCTGGCAGAGTGCCCCACTCCAGGAGAGGGAAGAAGCTAGGGTGGGGCTATGGAGAGGCCAGCCCCATAAGTGTGCACTATAGACAGAGACCCTGGACCTTTAGAAAGGGAGACCTGTTTGCATAGCAGCCTTGGACTCCAAAAGTGCAGGTAAGAATGGAGGGAGGTGGGTCCCTGGGCACGGATTTGAATTTCAGTCTTTTGGGGAACAAGGGGATTTCTGTGTGTTGTGGAAAAGGGTGTCTTTGAACTGGGGAGCTTCCATTCCCCCAAACTGGGCAACCTATTAATAAAGACCTTTTTCCTTCCCCATCAATTATTGTGTTATGCTTGTGTATGGCGGCCGGCAGGGGAATCCCACTTTGTTTGTAGCAGTATCCTGGAATAAAAAAATGACAATAGGGAAAACCAAGGAAATCTGAATCAAGGGTGAATTTTAGATAATAACAATGTATCAATATTGTTAATTAATTGTAACAAATGTACCATACTAAGATATTAATAATAGGGGAAATTGGGTGTGGAGTTTATGGGAATTCTCTATATCTTTCTAATTTTTGTGTAAATCTAAACTGTTCTAAAACATAAATTTTAATTAAAAAAAAGAAAGAATAAAAATGAATCATAGACCCTACCTGCCAGCCCTGAGAAAGGGGATATAGAAGAGGGAGGAGACAGCGATCTATGTGAGAAGTGTTGTGATGAAGGCCCACACTACTGCTGTTCATGAGTGGCTGGCCCTGAGTCTTTGGGAGAGTGGAACACCTGAACACGTGTCACATGGCCCCAAGAGTAAGTTTGGGTACGCACTGCATTCATTCACAGGATAAGGGCCCAATTTTGCTGGGGAGTGGTGGTACTTAGGAAAAGCCTTCTTCTATGAGAGGTGACTTTGAGCTGAGTTTTGAAGAATGACAAGGACTTAGCTAGAGATATGAGGGGAGAAGGAAGATGAAGATGAACAGCTCATGCCCTGCTAAAGGAACAGCAAACACAGTGGCATGAAGGACTGAGGCCTGGGATGTAGGGTGTTATGAAGGGTGGGTAGGGGCACTGGAATGGAGAAAGCCAGGGTGAGGAAGGAGGTGCTTTAGACACCCATGTGAAGGAATTCTAGTTTTATTGTTCAAGCAATGCGGAGCTATGAAGGATGTCACCCCTGAAATCAATAGCTTACTAGGGCAGCGATTTTCAACCTTTTTCATCTCATGGCACACATAAACCGATTACTACAATTCTGCGGCACACCAAAAAATTCGTTTTTTGCCAATCTGAGAAGAAGTAGGTATAATTTTGATTCATTCACACCGGATGGCTACTGTTGTGTTGGCTGTTGTCATTTTTTAATTTGACAATCTAAGGGAAAAGAGGTCAGCGCCCCTGACTAAATAGTCAGGTATTGCATATTTTAACATTTTTGGGGCACACTGGTTGAAAACCACTGCACTAGGGTGAAAGATGAGCAGGTAAGGGAAGTGAAGCAAAAGGTCTGAACTGGTAGACTTTGACTTTGGAGGGAGGGGAAGGGCAAGTCTCTCAAAAGACTGATCACAGTGACTAACTAGTTAGTGGCCCAGCCACACTCCAAGAGACTCATGGTAGAGAAGCATGCTTTGAAGCATGTTCATGGCACCTGCCGTTGGTGGGTTCAGTCAGAGGACTGTTTCCAGATGTCACTCCTACCTTCTCCTTTAGCCAGAGGGTACTGAAGCCAGCGGTGTGGGAAGAGCACCATCACCAGTCCTCTGGAGAATCCAGTTCCTCCTGGTAACCTTCTTTTCCAAAATATCTGCTTCCAAGGACAAAGTCAGTGGATGTGAGTGGGAGGCAAGGTTTTTTGGTTGTTTTTTTTTTACCTCAGAAAGTTGAGCTTCTCTGGGCTTAGTCAAGAGCAAGCCTGGGGTTATCTCAGTGTCGAGTATCTGTCCAGGATAATGGTGGTGGGGTGAGAGCCTGTTCCACAGCTGACAATGGCCTGGGGGTATGGACAGAGAGCCAGCATTCACTTCATCATTTGAGCACTCAGTGTTGGGGGAGGAATTTCCCTGGAGCTCTTTGGTTGAAAAGTGTGGGATATTGGGTATGGTCTGGGCTCCTAGGACCCTGTTTATGGTTCATGGGCACTTTGAGGCAGAATTAGGTTAGATTAGAGTTCATGGTGAAAAAAAGGTTTTAGCGAGGAGCAAAAGAACCACGAATGTCTTTTCGATCCTTGTTCAGGCATTCTGAAGTTAGATAAGCTGGGTGAATGAACTGCTTTTAGAACTCAAAATATGTTGCTGTAATTTTTGCATTTTGTTAATAAATTTCACATGATTCAAAAGAAATTAAAGAAGGAAATTAGAACCTTTTAAAGGCAGAGAAAATTTTAATCATTGACTAGTCTATTTTTTTCCCCTCTCAATGTTATTGTTCTGTAAGCAAAGACTTCTGACTCAACCCTTCCTTTGCATCTGATGGCTTGAACTTGCCTGCTTCAAGTGGGTCACAATCCGTTTTTGAAATGGAAATGCAGCCTGCACAGCAGCCTCATCCTCAGAGCCCTGGGACCTGGGCCCGGCCAGGGCATGACGGAGCCTGGTGTTATAAATTTCTCCGTAGATCTGAGAACAGTTTTAGACCATTGATCTCATGTCATCCAACATCGAGATGGAGTGACAGCTGATAAACTGCATGGTGACAGGCTGCAGCCTTGGGGAAAAAAAAGCCTAGATGTGGGGTAAAAAAAAAATGAGCTGATGGATTAGTTATTGGTCTCCCAATTCCCCTCACCCTGGATTTTTTTTTCTGAATACTTTAGAAGCATTTATTTTTAGGTAATTTTATAGTTGTCTTTTTGTCCTTCAGAGGTACTTTGGTCTATGAAGCCTGTCAGGGAATTTAGATAAAATCATTATTATATGTAGTGCTCAACAGCCTCCAGAAGTCCCAAAGCTCTACTCTTAGGCCCGAACCCTTAGCAGGCTCTTACCTGCACATGCAGGGAACTGGGATGCAAATAACCTTTGGCGTTAATGCTTAGTGACGTTTCTTAAGCAACATTCATTTCCCAGCCTGCAGTCCTCAAACACTATATGCTTTAATTGGGTCCAATGGGAAAAGAGGCATATGGGTGGGAGTGGAACTAGGAGATGGAATGCTCCATGGCCAATATTTAAATAAGAATTCTTTTCCCCAAACATTTTGAATCCTCTTTTTATTCCAGCCCCTCTGTCCAAAGGACAGTGTGAATCACATGTTAGTCCAAGAAGGCCTGGGGCAGTTCAGAAATATTTTGAGGTGAGGTGAGAGGGCCAGAGAGATTAGGGGAGAGGGAAATTAGGAAAGTGTGATGTGGGTCATTTGTGCTCGGCGATGAATAATGATGGAATTCTTGCTGCCTTGGATCTGAGCTCCTGCTTTGGTATCCAGCGTGAGAAGCCAAGATGAGGAAGAACAGGCTGGCTGCTCCATGCACTGATCTGAGAATCCTACTGGGCATGGCCAACCATTTGTAAGACATCAGTCTTGCTTTGCTTTGCCTGGGGAGCCTTGTATAGATGCCCATGGTCTCAGGGGACTGAGAATAGGGTTAGATGGAAGAATCAGAGCCCCTACAGGGAAAATAATGTGACAAGCTGTCAGAACATGGCGACTGGGTGACTCTTGTTCCTTCAGTGGACAGGGAGTCCTGTTGAACTCCATTCAGGGCTGTGAACTTGGAGAAGGGAACAATACAGGATGTGTGATGGATTACACACCTTTCCATCAAACCCCAGTGGAGGCTTTTGCTGACTCTGGAAAAGAAGGAGTGGAGTGGCTTTATCCAGGAGTGGAATGTTTCCAGTAGAATGATAAGGAGTCATGGAATCTCTAGGGATCAGAAAGGCTGTTCACTGTGGTCAACTCTAGAATAGGCCACTAGAAGGAAATTCAGGGGGCAATAGGAAAATACAGCGTGTCAAAGTCTGGAGTAGGAGTTCTTTAATTTAGCATAACAGTCTGGATAGGCCAGGTTGTGCTTCACTAACAAACAATCCCTAAATCTTAGTGACTTAAAACAAGTGTATTCTTTGCTTACTCTGCATGTCCATCACAGTTGGGATGGGGATGTGCTGTAAGCTATCTTCACTTGGGGACTCAGACTGATCAAGTAACCACCATCTGGAACTTTCTCTTTGTTGTGGCAGAAGGAAAAGGGAATGTAGTAAATTGTGCATTGGCTCTGAAAGTTTCCACCCAGGTATTTCAGACTTCACTTCTGCTTACATTTCTTTGTCCATTTCAGCGTCCTGGTAATGAGCTCATTCTGCCTCATAGTCATTAGAAGGTAGGCTTGAGGGAGCAGAGTAGGAGAGCTGGACAAAAGCCGTAGACAAACTGAATGCCAGGACATGTGGTCTGAGCTTGCCTCTCTTATTCAGGTTTTGGAAAAACCATTACTTTTGTTTGTTTGTTTGTTTTGTGGCAGGAAAATAACAGTTGGGAGGCATGCTGGTCAAAGGCATATGTGACTCTAAATTCAAGGAAGATCAGAAATAAATTAGAAGTGTCCTCATGTGACACATTCCTTAAAGTATAGGCTAAATTATAGCTTCAGACTAATTAGTGAGGAAATATCCCAAGAGTGAAAGATTGAGTATTGGTAATGGGATTCCATGTCCTCTTGCTTGTATTTGGGGAAAGCTTGCACAAAAGCATCTTCATTAATCAGAGTTCTAATGGCTTTTACTTTTACCACCATCAACCGACTATCAGGATCAAAAATGTCTCACTAAGCAACTTTCAGAGTGTGAAACTAAGTTCCGCTGAGTGTTCTACAGTTGGGTTATCTCATCTACCTTTTAGGGATTTACAGTCATGTGGATGGACGTACTGAGGACAGTGAAACAAATATTGAGAACAACATGACTATGAATACTGACACTCTGGGAAGCCTGGAGAATCAACGTTTTTTCAGGATATTCAGTAGAGAGGGGCTCATGATCAATATTTAGGAAGAATGGAACCAGGAGAATTTAGTTCATTATTGTGTGTGCCATCCACAGTGCTGGACACTAGCCTGTAAGCTCTTGCCCTCTAGGACATTATAGTCAATGGGGAAGGTAGGAACACCATTGCACAACTTTCATGTAATATGGTTAGTGATGAATTTAGTGACAAATGTCCAGTAGAGAGAATCAGATTCTAGAAGCTCACTTAAAAATCGGAGAAGATGGCTTAGGGAACTCCTTGTGAGAAGTAGAGGGCTATTTTAGGCCAAATATTGGGTTTGGGATTAAGTATAAGGCAGGAGTAATTGACACTGTGTACTTCCAATATCCAAAAAGACCCTGGGTCTAAAATATCTTTTGTTAGAACTGACTATCTTCACACCTTTTTTGAAGTAAGTGGGGTATAAGTCATTAAAATAATACAATAGTTTCATGTAGGATTTAGAGAAATTGAGAAGACACAAGATATCACGCTGTGATTTTGGTCTAAACACTGCTTCCAAATTTGTTTTTTTTTAAATCCTCACCTGAGGATATGTTTATTGATTTTAGAGTGAGATAGAGATAGATGAATAGATGATGATAGATAGATAGATAGATAGAAAGAAATATCTATGTGAGAGAAATATCCATCAGTTGCTTCCCGTATGCACCCTGACTGAGGATCAAACCTGAAACCTTTCGGTGTACAGGACAATACTCCAACCAGCTGAGCTACCTGGCCAGGGCCCAAATTTCTTCAATGAAGCACAGAATTCTTGCTCTACCTATCTCTGAGTTGAGGTGAGGGTTCCATGACATAAGAAGTACAGCAGTCTTTTGTTACAGTAAAACATTATATACATCAGCTATAGTGCTGTTAGGATGCTTAAACTAAAGCAATATGGAGCCAGCTTTACAGATGTGTGGTGGGCGGGGAGATGATGAGGAAAAGGAGCAGCTTGGGGCAACTGATGAAAGGCAAGGGAAAGGCTAGAACTGAAGTCCATGGGAAAGTTTTTGGCACCTTTGATCCAAGAGGTGCGGGAGTGGGGGCAGCTGCAAAAGGAAGAAGAGTAGGGCTCTGCCCAGCTTGGGGAGGTAGGAGCTAGAGGCTAGGCATGGGTTAGAGAAGAGTTTGTTCATTGCTTTATCCTTGGTGCCTGACATAAAGAAGTCACCAGTAAATATGTGTTGGACTGGCTAAATGTGACTGAAATAAGCATCTCCTTCAGGGGCATGAAATAGACTCATTGTGCCCACTCACATGCAGGAGACTCTTGGTTAGTTTTTTTTTCAGTATATATGCATTTACTAATTTAATTTTACCCATACCCCCAACCCTGCCATTTGGCAACCATCAGCTTGTTCTCTGTAAGTCTTTTTCTGTTTTGATTTGTTCATTCATTTGTTGTTGTTGTTTTAGATTTCACATTTAAGTGAAATCAATGGCATTTGTTTTGCTCTGCTTGCCTTATTTCACTTAGCATAATACCCTCTATGTCCACCTATGCTGTTACAAATGGCAAGATTTCATTCTTTTTTATTGCTCAGTGACATTCTGTTGCATATATATGTCACATTTTCCTTTTCCACTCATCTACTGATGGATAACTGTGTTGTTTCTATATCTTGGCTATTGTAAGTACTGCTGCAATGAACATAGGGGTCATATATCTTATTGAATTAGAATTTTTGTTTGCTTCAGATAAATACCTAGAAGTAAAATTGATGGGTTGAATAGCTGCTCTATTTTTAATTTTTTGAGGTACCTTCGTGCTGTTTCCCATGGTGGCCACACAAATTTATGCTCCCACCAACAGCGCGCAAAGATTCCCTTTACTCTATATCCTCGCCGACAGTTGTTATTGGTTGATTTTTTGATGATAGTCTTCTGGTTAATTTTAGTGTGAGTTGAGAGAGATGGCACGCAGACCCCGGGTCCAAGATTCAGTTCATTCATAGATAAACTCATATTACATGTCAATTATCAAAATCACATGTATATATTAAATTCTGTCTCTAGGACAAAGGACCATATTCCTAGCACACATCTTGGGAAGTTTGTTACTTATTGTATATCTTTTTAATATGTCTTGGCTGGCTCTGTTTGTGTCTTCTTCTGGGCTATAGGTATTCTCCAAGTCTGAGAATGCAGTTCATTTCTGATAATAATAGTGATACTACTTTAAATTATGGTTACAGTTGTTGAGCACTTGATTTTTGCTACACATTGTGCTAGGCAATATAATTGCTTATATAATTAATTTAATTTTTTCAACAGCTCTGTAAAGTAGGTATTATCATGATAATTAAAAAAAAGATTTTATTTATTTATTTTTAGAGAGAGGGGAAGGGAGGGAGAAAGAAAGGGAGAAAAACATCAATGTGTGGTTGCCTCTCGTATGCCCCTCTAGTGGGGACCTGGCCCACAACCCAGGCATGTGCTCTGATTGGGAATAGAACCAGCGACCCTTTGGTTTGCAGGCCAGTGCTCAATCCACTGAGCCACAACAGCCAGGGCTTATCATGATAATTTTTAAAGAAACTGAGGCTCAGAGAAATTATATAACGTCTGTATGGGCTCCCAGTTGGTTAATGGCAAGGAAAAACTTAAATCCAATTCTGATGATGCAAAACCCTGTGCATTCAATTGTATGAAGCTATATCCCAGTTTCACCATAGTCTTGCTCCCTGAGGAACCATCTGCTCCTTTGTTTCCTCTGTTCTTTCTCAGAGGCCCCTCCGAGATTTTCAAACATGCAGGACTCCAGCTTTTCCATCTTCAGCCCTGACCCAACTCCTGAGCTTCACTCTATGTCTTTTAGTTGGGCGTTTGGTTTGGCTGCTCAGCTATAATTTCCCAGACAGCTGGCAGGAAATAAAATTCATCCCATCACTTCTCCAATTGTTTTTTTTTTTTCCCCCGATTATTCTTTTTGTAAGCACACTGTCTTCCGTTTTTTTAAAGGTTGTGTTATGCTCTAAAATGTCACTCATGTCTGTTTCTGACTTCCTGGCCTATGGTCTCCACCCTTGGTCAAGTCTCTTCCACTTGGGCCTGGCTGATTGAAATAGCTTCTGAGGTGAGCCCGCTGCTAGAATGAGCACCACCTTTGTATATATTAGAAAAAGGCTCCCTTTTCTCTGAATGAATGCAGTCCCATGCCACTGCAAAGGACTCGGCCACTGGCTGCAATTCAGTTCCTCAGTAAGGGAAACTGGTGCAGTAAACAGCCTGCACAAACTACCGCGCATGGTGACCCCGGAAGAGAGCCCACTCCTTGCCTCCTGTGTCTCTTCCTTCAAAACATTCTCATGTAAGGTAATTGCAAAATATTCAGCGACTGGTACGGCATGGGCACTGACCAATCAGAATGAATGGACACCGACCTTACCCTAGGAGCAGAATCTACAGGCTTCCTGCTGAGTCAGGCATTTCATTGAATCTTTAATTGTTGGATTGTAGGAGAAGTTGAGGAGGTCGCTGAAGAAGGACTAGGGTGGAACTTGGGAGTTCATAGCAGTGGATGTTTACCAACCAGTACGGCAACATTTTAGTGTATTATAATTCGCGCAACCTTCCTGGAGTGTGCGTAGGCTGAATATTAACTCTGCTAATTCCACTCTGAAGGGCTCTCCAAAGGTCTTGGTCCAACTTCATTTATCCACAGTGTCTGGATATTTCCCACTTAGCAATCACTAATTTTTGTTGACAACAAGAATCTCAACATCAATGACTGTATGACATAGGTTTAAATTTAGGTGCGGTTATCATCACAGCGAGGCGAGGCTATTTGCGGACATACCTCAAGGGGGTGCTCATGATGTCCTCCTCTTCCCAAACCTCCCAATTGACTACTCCACCAGCTCCCCTTCCCTCCCTGTCTTCCAACCGGAGGAAACCCAGCCTGAGGTCAAGGCCTAAAGGGATCCACAGAGTCATGCAAATGGGCTCAGGGTAAGGGAGATACGCAGAACATTGAGCTTGATGGATGTTTCACACAGATGTTAAACCTGGTCATCCCTGTATCTCTATCAAATGTTGTGTCACTCTTTGTCTTACTATTTACAACAGGGAACCAGGCTCTCGGTATTTTCTTAATTATGATCTTTTTATTGGGCCAAAAAGAGAAGCTGCTTGAAGAGCAGAGGGCATAGAGAGAAAGGGATATACTTCTGGGGGTGTGGCTGGAGGTTTCCCTCCCTTAGGAAGGAAACAGGTGGCCGAGCCCTGGGGAGAAGGCAAGGTTTTGGAGGAGGAGACATCTAGGGAGTCTGGTTCACCTGCTCTCCCAGCCTCACCTGAGGGACACCATGGTGTCCTAGGTACCTGGTGTCTGCAGAAGCTCCTGGAACCTTTGCTCAGTTTGGGGAGAGGCTCCCCCATACTGACTATTATGAATTCCTAATCAGTTGATCAGGATGGTGTTTTGGAGTTAGATTTAATGAAGAAAATAAAGCAATGAATAGTTCTTGCACATCTGTATTTATAAACAACATTTTATGCTTGCATGAGGCCTCTTTCTTGCATCTCTTTCTATCTCTGCCTCTGTCTCCCAACTCATCTCTTTTTTTAATGCTCCTCTCTTCTTGCTCCTCCCACATGGCTGGTGTGATAGTATGGGTCTGGATTGTCTGCCTCGGGGTGGGGGTTCTCTGTGGAGTGAGCAGAAACCAGCAGTGAGTGGCTGAGAGTAGAGGAGCATGGAGCCCTGACCTGGGCAGCTCTGCCACAGTCAGTGTGGGGAGGGGCTCACCTTCATTCAGGTCACTTTCTATGCCTTCTCCACCTGTCTAAGAGCTAGGACCTAGGGCCCAAATCAGTCATGAACCTGGGGCAGGGACCAAGAAAGCCAGTCAGCCTGTTTCTGCCCAGACCCTGGGTCTGAGGCCCAAAATGGGTCTCTGCACAGCAAAACAATCTCCAAATTCCTTTTCCTCTTCCGAAAGAACAACCTGAAGTTAACAATACAACCTTCCTTAATGATACAACCATCCAGAATCAAGACTACATTTCTCAGCCTTCCCTGTAGCTAGGTACAGCCATGAGACAAAATTCTAGCAATGGAATGAAAGCAGAAATATCCTGTGTGATTTTGGGGAAATGGCCTGGGTTGCTGTGGCCTTATTTGTCTTTTTTTCTCTCTCTGTCTGGAATAACAGTGGACAAACTTCTGTAAAGGACCAGATAATAAGTATTTTCAGCTCCGTGGGCCATATGATCCCTGTCACAACTACCGAAATCTGCTGTTGAACTTGGACAGCGGCTACAGACTACACATACATGAATAGGCATGGCTATGTTCCAGGAAGACCTTATTTACCCAAATAGGTGGAGGATTGGATTTGGCTGGGGGGTATTTTGCCTAGCCTATCCCTGGTTTGTATGCATATGTGGTAGCTGGACTGAGAGCAGCCACGTTGGCCCAAGAGATGGAAGTCATGTACTGAGGTTGGTAGAGAAACAAACTAGAAGGAACCCGAGTTCCCAACTTTCACAGAGCCACCCTATGAGCCCTCCAGATTTAATTTATGTGAGAGAAATAATTTTCTGTCTTGCTTAAGCTACTGTCAGTTGCAAATGAGCCTAATCCTGACTAATACACCATTCATGTGTGGTTAAGCCCAACTCACCAGGTAGAGTCTATTGAAGAATATGGCATCAAAGCTCTTGAATTTTCCAGGAGCATATTCTGTACTCTGTATAACTCCAGAGTTTTCTACCCCTCTTGGTTCAGGAAGGCCAACTTTGCTGTTGATTTTATGAGGCCCATAAGATGGTGAGAGGCATGCGGAGAAAGGCCACATAACTGGCAGGCCCTGGGGTTGGCAGGATGGAACATTCCATGCAGCAGGCTGCCTCTGCCAGCTGTGCACACTAGAACCTAGCTCTGACACATGCTAATGAGATTTACAAGGTACAAAGGCAAGTGCACTGAGTTTTAGCACTTTTTTTTTGATTGTCAGTCAAAAGCTGTCCCCAGAATCAATAATATTGGGAGAATCAGTGCTATCCTTTAGTAATTCTTCCAAAGATTTAGTTTCTTGAGTCTGATGGACTGACTCTGCTGAAAACCTTGGGGAAATCCAAAGCCCATTTCATGGGCTATGGGAGTCTGACACAAACGGAAAGACTCACGGGGCACTAGAAAAAGAGCTATTGAAAAACCCTGCAACTTGGCTCTGACTCCAAAAGTGTTTCCTTTCCCACAGCTGCTGGCATGTTGTAGCTGACACCTTGCTAGGGGTCTTGTCCACTCTTCTCATGCCCCAAGCAATGCTGCAATTGCTTTTGGGGGCAGACTTCTGCTTTGTGGAAGGCGTGAGGTTGTTATTCCTGGAGAAGAGAAGGCAGAGTGGTGGTGACATGCCCACACTTTGTCTCCAAGCATTTAGAGGCGTGTGTATGTGGTGTTTAATGAAACATCTGGGGCAAATTGTTGCTATTATTTCAGGAAAAGGCAGCAGTGAGGAATGGGCTACTTTCAAAACAAGAGACAGATTTGATTAGACCTAAAGGAGAAAATCTTACCCTTCAGAGTCATGAACTGCTGTACTGGGAAGCTGAAGTGAGGGTGCCAAATCCCTGATTTGAGATGGCACAGGGTGGGGTGAGGAACATAGACTTCAGACCCAGGTCACATCCCAGCGCAATCTCTCACTTGCTGATTGGCCTTGGACACGTAGCTCAAGGCACCCTGTGCATTAGTTTTCTAGCTCACTGTGGTTTTGTGATAACTGGGGACTTAGGCTTCTTCTAGCTTGTTTCTCTGCCATTGTCAGTAAATACTCTCACTTCGTGATCCAAGATGGCTGCTCTCACTCCAGCCATTACACATGCATTCCAGACCAAAGATCAGAAAATTGCCACCCATAAGCCACATCCAATCCTCTACCTGTTTTGGTCAGTAGATAATAATACTGCTTACTTGCTAGGAATGCTGTAAGGAATGGATGTAATAATATTCATAAAAGGCTATCACAGTGTCTTATTCAGAGCAAATGCTCAGAATATATGAAATGACAGATGAGACCCCATTGGCCATGTACAGTTCAGACATTAAGCCTAAGTAAGGTAGTTTAATCACTGCCTGGTATCTGTATGGGTTGGATTGTGTTGAGGACCAGGACAGCTTCTACTGTGATGATCTTTCTAGTTTTATTTTTTTCCTTTGTGCCAGGGAAGCGTTTGTTGGCTTCCCTGGGTTGGTCCTCATCCCACACTCTGAGGATGCTGTGGGCCTCGCTTTGTTGCACTGTCTTCAGCAGCTGCTGTTTATGGTTTATGGGATCGTTTGGTTGATGCCTGTCTCCCCTACCAGACTCTAAGTTCCTAGAGGGCAGGGTTATATTGTTTTTCTCATTAGGATATCCTCAGCAGCCAGCAGAGCACCTGGTGCATAGTAGATGTTCAATACACGTTTGTATGATAAATGAATAAATGAAGGCTGTGTCCCTCCTGGTTGCATTTACATTGGTCCTATCTGTTCTCTTAGATTGATTTGCATAACTATTTTCTTAACATGACCAATTCGCACTTTGCTCCCAGCTTCAGATGCCTATCTGGGGGAGCTTGTATTTCAGTGAGCTCCACCACATCTGGCTGTGGAGGCGGGAGGCTGACCAGAGGCTTCCAGAGGGTGTAGGGTCAAAGGCTGGGGAGCTGTCAGATAGAAGGACAATTTTACTTTAGCTGGGCTGCTGCATAACTCTTTCCTTTCAAAGGCTTTGGACTAATCAGAATTTCAAAGGATACTTTTAAGTGTAATAGGATTCTACCTGAAAGAGCAATGAGTAAGGCGGTGGAGCTGTTTATTTCTCTAGTTACTATTCTAGGCTTGTAGCAAAGATAGCTAAGGCCTTGCGACTTTATTTTCATTCCTGCACAAAATGAAAAAATCTAATGGGATGGCAGCATGGTGGTGATGGCAAGACCACAGAGAAATATTCCACTTGGCTCCTTGCCTCAGTTATTCTAAGGAGAAAAGAGGAGCACAGAAAGCAAACAGAACAGTGTCATTCTTAGCTGACTGGTTCTGTGAAGTAGAGGTCAAGGTACCCCTTCCTTCCC
This sequence comes from Mormoops blainvillei, assembly GCA_004026545.1. NCBI lineage: Eukaryota > Metazoa > Chordata > Mammalia > Chiroptera > Mormoopidae > Mormoops > Mormoops blainvillei. The sequence goes on from PVJD01001768.1 coordinate 56,973, forward strand.
CAAAACAGCCTTAGTGGGTCTTCATGGGTTAGACGGATCCTCAGACACAGATAGGATTTCATGTAGAAAGTGTCGAACATTCACTTGGAATTAAAATCACTAGTATTAACATTTTCAATTGTTTTTTACAACTGTGTCTTTTGGCCACAGTAGTCATGGGGAAAATTGTGTAGAAGAAGAAAAACACGACCAAACAACCCCTTCTCAAAATTGTGGCAGTGGGAGGCAGGGAACCTGGGAGAGTATGCAAGTACAAATGGCATTTAAAAAGATCTGCACCTGCTTTTCCCAGGCCAGCTGGCAGACTATTCAAAGTACTGTTCTTTCTGGAAATACTTGGGACTGAAAGCATCTGCAAAGGGGTTGATAGAAGCTTTCTGGGATTGACTGTATGAAAATTGTGCCAATCATCATTTTAGAAATTTGAACAGAATTAGAACAGGTACTGTGTTTTAAAGAGTGGTGGCGAAGTTTTGACACTGTAAGTTTGAAGTTTTGACACTGTACGTTGTGCATATGACAAAAATGGCAGCAGCAGCACACAGCTGCTCTGCATATAAAACGGTCATTTCCATACTCGGCTGCTTTGTAACCAGGTTCCAGGTGCTACGCTGAGAAGCAGTGGGACAAGACTATTGACTAGCCCATCTGAATAGCAAAAACATCAGGCAACAGCTGGGAGGCGGCCTGTGCAAATCCTTGAGTGGGGCCCTGTCCTGCCAAGCCTCCAGATCCAGCATTCAGAGATTCATTCACGGTGCGAGGCCTCCAGCTGACCTGTCTCTCACCCCTTGGCCATCCTGAAGCCTGCATCCTTGCTTGCTTCTGCTTCTTGGAGTCTAACCTCGTAGAGACAGTTACTGAAATTTAATGGAAAGCATGTGAAAAGAATGATGTATTTGGGCAACTCAATAGCTATCTTAAAAAGCTGTGCCTGGGCATTATTCCTGAGAAACGGCATTTAGTTTCTTACAGAGCACACACGCCTGAAGGGTACAAATAGCCAACGCTGCTATTTAAAACCACCCAGGGCTCCTGCTGTGCTCTTCGTTGAGTGCAATTGCATTATCTAATGAATAATCAATGTTGAGCTGACACCTAAGAGTCCAAATACTAATTCTGAACTAAATTTACTGATTCGTTTTCTGTTTCTAGTCTTTACCATGGAGCTTATTCTTCTAATATGAACCCCTCTTTTGGCACTGACCTTCAGCCTACTGGTTTCAGTGGCCACCTAGGAGACCTGTGGGGCTGTGGGTGTTAGAGTTTAGGAGAGACAGACTGTAGCTATATACTGTTAGGCCCGTCTACAACTTTAATCTGCTATTACTTTTAGCTGCTTTATTTTTTTCACTCATTCATTTACTCCTTCACTCAACAAATATCTCTTTGCCAGGGACTCTGCAGGTGCTAGACCTGAGGAATGACGTTTGTTCTGTTCCTGCCTTGGGGAGGTCGCAGTCCTTGCAGTTCCAGGATGTGGCAGTAACTGACCTTGACGTCAGGCTTTTTGTTTCTGGGTTTCAGATGTTGGAATGGACTATGTGTGGAGATTTGGGGTCACGGCCCGGCTCTCCTGGGTATGCAAAGTTTCTCCATGAGTTCAGTGTTATTGCATTGCCTGGTGATGGTAAAGTCTAGTATGTTGATTCCTCACTACAGAAGAGAATGTCTTTGACCTTTTCACCCTGTAGAAGTCTGGTGTGGTATGTCAGAGCACCCCCTTTTATTTATCTTTGCTTTCTCACCTACTGGCACAAAGCCAAGCATGTAGTAGGAGTTCTCAAAATGAATAAAGTGTGAATAGATAAATCTGTTCAAAATGTTAGATCTCACTGTGGGATCAGTGTGGTTATCTTCTGGGATGAAGGGAAGCTCTATTGTTTCAATGCATTCTTCAGCTTCTAAAATGCAGACAGGAAAGAGCTACGCTATTGCTCCCTATGAATGCAGCCAAATCAGATGTGACTAGAAGTGCCACCTAGCAGAGCTTAAGTTCTCTGTTCTGTAGGCAGTCATGGACATTTACTGAAGATGGGAGTTGGCAGGAAGTGGCTACACTCGGAGACTGATCAGAAGTTTGGGGACCCAGATGGTCAGTGGTGTGGAGTCCCTTCTACATATCTCTCTGGAACCAGCGTTTCATTTGTTCAACAAGTGGCCTCTAAGGCCTATTCTGGTTATTGGGGATGTAGCTATGGGCAAAATAGACAAAAATCCCTGCCTTCATGGAGCATTTCATAGAGCATTTATGTGAAAGTGTGTGTGTGTGCAATTGATAAATAAAATAAATACTTCAAAAGTGTAAAAGTGTATTAGAAAGTTTCAGGTGGTAAGGGGACAATTTTAAATTGAGAGTGCAGGGGAGTCTAATTGGAAAGGTGACATTTGAGGAACAGATCTACAGCCAGTGGGGAAGGACATCAAGGACAGAGGGAAAGGGAATTGGTGGCCTGTGGCGGGCGGTGCCTCAGTGCTCAGGGAGCAGCAAGGAGACCTGTGTGGCTGGAGGTGAGGGGAGGCAGGTTAGGAAGGGCCTTTCTGGGAAGGGGAGGAGCAAACATTGCTCATATGTTTCTACTTACCAAATTCCTGCAGCTTGTTTGAGAACCTACATAGGTCAGTCACCAGGGAATCTGAATCAAAATCAGCCAAAAAAGAAAAAAGGAGGTAGTCATTGCCCTGAGATGTGGGTAGAATGCTGAGATTTCTCTGCTCCTCATCTGGTGCTGTTTGGGTCAGTATCCGGGAAGGGTCCTTGGCACCCCTAAGTGAGGTGCCTTGGGGAGTTTAATAAAAGCACTATTTATAAAGTGAGGGTAGAGGGTAGGGGGAATGAGAAAACACAGAGCCCTGTTCAAGGGGTCACCCATAGCAGGAACCAAGACTATTCCTAGGTCTGAAGGGGAGCAGTCACTGGCAGTGATGAGGACAGCTACATGGAAAGGTCTGCCTATAGAACTGTGACCTCGATTGATGGCACAGTTAGTTCATGGAGACTGACACAAGAGAGCAGAAGCAGAAACCTGCCATACCTCACTTTCTCCTTTTCTCCCAGTGCTTCCCATGGGCTGACTTCAACTGGAAACTGGAGGGCAAGGGAGCTAGTAGGTGTATTCCACATGGATCCGACTCTGGTTATAGAACTGGGTGGAGGAGGATGGGGAGTGTACCTGAGGGGGTGAATGGAAGACACTGTTGAGGATACTCTGGGCTAGGGAGAGGAGGGGGATATGGACTGAATAGAAGTGGGACTGAGAAACCACAACCTCTCTGCCTAGCAAGGTGGTCTCTCCTAGGTTGCTTCTCAGAAGACAAGCAGCCTGAGGTAGTCTCACCACTGCCGAGGGAGGCCTACCTAACAACCTTCAGCTTGATCATCAGTGCATGTGACCTTGGAGTGATGCTCATCTGTGCACGGAGACTCTTTCCTATGCCCCATCTGCTCATCATATGTGAACAACAGCCAGTGCCCACATGCAGGAGGCAGAAGACTTAGACCTGCTTTTTAAATTTAATTTAGAAACTTCTCACTGGACCAATCTGGAATAACAAATAAACTGTGGAGAAATCATGCTGAATAACCAACTGAGCATTAGCTGGAGAGAAGCCTTATACCCAGAATAGACAGAAGAAACCACTTTACCACAACAAAACTGGTAGGGAGTGCAAAGGAGGCACAAGAAGGCTGGCTGGGCCTCCACAGGCAGTAGCTGAAGTGCCAGAAGGATATTTAAGTGGCTGGGGGATCCCCCTGAGAAGTGTGGGGTCTAACCCCAAACCTGGGTTCCAGGCTATAGCACCAGAGCCAGGAAGGAACCCAGATAACATCCAGCTGTGAAAAGCAGCAGGGTTTTTGTCTGCTAATGAGAGACAGTTGGAGACACAGAGTGCCTCTTAAAGGGCCAAAACACAAAATTTCTTTTGCAGCCACCTACCCTGGGCTCCGGCGGAGGGAGGGCAGAGTAGACTAGAGATGCTTGAGGAGAGTCTGGGGTTGGTGGCTCTGGGGATAGAACTGAAGGAACAGCTGCCAGGATCCTTGTGCTGAGTTATTACCTATACTGCAGAAGCTGTCTTTCTCAGCAGAATACTCCTGTCCAGGTGGCATCAGCCTGAGGGGAAGCAAGTGCCTGCAGGATTTCCTCTGCCCCACCCTGTGGAGCTTAAGCCAGGTTGCTGATTACAGCTTGATTAGTTTAACAACTGACCAATCTAACAACTGATTAAATTAACAACTAAGGAAGAAAATACAAAGAAGCAGTCAAAATGGGAATACAAAGAAACAGACCCCAAATGAAAGAACAAAAAATGTTTCCAGAAGAAGAAATAGAGGAAATGGAGGCAAGCAATTTATCAGATAGAGAGTTTGGAGTAATGATTATAAGTATACTTAACAGCATGAAAAAAGATATAGAAACCATAAAAATGGACCAGTCAGAAATAAAGAATGCAATATCTGAAATAAATAATATACCAGAAGGAATAAACAGTAGGTTAGATGAAGCAGAGGATCGAATCAGTGATTTGGAGGACAAGGTAGAAAAAAAAACACACAGGCAGAGAAGCAAAGAGAATTTTGAAAAGTGAAGAGACCTTAAGAAACATTTTGGACAACACGAAGTGTAACAACATTGACATTATGGGAATTCTGAAAGCAGAAGAGAGTGAGCAAGGGATCAAGAACCTATTTGAAGGAATAATGACAAACAGCCTCCCTAATCTGGAAAAGGAAAAAGACACACAAGTCCAGGAAGCTCAGAGTCCCAAACAAGTTGGACCCAAAGAGGCCTATATCCAGACATATCATAATTAAAAGGACAAGGCTTAAAGATGAGAGAATCCTAAAAGCTGCAAGATAAAAGCAGGTAGTTACCTAAAAGGGAGCACCAATTAGATTGTCATCTGATTACTTATCAGAAACATTTCAGGCCAAAAGGGAGTGGTGTGAAATATTCATGGTGATGAAAAGCAAGAACCTACAACCAAGGCTACTTTACCCCAGAAGGCTATCATTTAAAATTTAAGGAGAAATAAGGAGCTTCCCAGGCAAGAAAAAGCTAAAGGAGTTTGTTAGCCCCAAACTGGTACTGCAACAAATGTTAAAGGGCTTGCTTTAAGAAGAAGAAGAAAAGAGAGAAAGAAAAAAAAAAAACAGAGGGAAACAGTCTACACAATAAAATGACACTACATATGTATCTTTCAATAATAACCTGAAATGTAAATGGCTTAAATACTCCAACCAAAAGACATAGGGTAGCTGAATGGATAAGAAAACAAGACCCATATATATACTGCTTCCAAGAGACCCTTCTCAGATGGAAAGACACACACAGACTAAAGCAAAGGTATGTAAAAAGATATTTCATGCAAATGGAAATGAAGAAAAAGTACTGGGGTAGCAGTACTTATATCCGATAAAATAGACTTTAAAACTAATGTTATAGTAAGAGACAAAGAAAGACTCCAAATAATGATAAAAAGAACAATTCAACAAGAGGATATAACCCTAGTAAACATTTACGTACCCAACATAGGAGTACCTAAATATGTAAAGCAAATCTTCATGGATATAAAAGGAGAAATCAACAGAAATACAGTCATAGTCAGGGATTTTAACATCCCATTGACATCAATGGATAGATATTTCAGGCAGAAAATCAACAAGGACACAGTGGTCTTAAACAACACACTAGATCAAATGGATTTAGTTGATATCTTCAGAGTAATTCACTCCAAAGCAGGAGAATGTATGTACTTCTCAAGTGCACATGGAATGTTTTCTAGGATAGGCCACATGTTAGGACACAAAACAAATCTCAATAAATTTAAGAAGATTTAAATCACATCAAGAATCTCTTCTGACCACGGTGTTATGAAACTAGAAATCAGTCACAAGAAGAACAATGAAAAAAGACTCAAAGACATGGAAGCTAAATAACATGTTATTAAACAATGAATGGGTCAACAATGAGATCAAGGAAGAAATCAAAAGATACTTTGAAACAAATGAAAATGAGGACACAACAATCCAGAATCCGTGAGGCACAGGGAAAGCAATCCTAAGAGAGAAATTCATAGCATTACAGACCTATTTCAAAAAAACAAGAAAAAGCTCAAATAAACAATATAACTTTATACTTAAAGGAACTTGAAAAAGAATAACACACAAAACCCACAGTGAGTAGAAAGAAGGAAATAATAAAGATCAGAGAAGAAATGAATAGTATAGAATCTAAAAAATGGTACAAAAATCAATGAACCCAAGAGCTGGTTCTTTGAAAACATAAACAAGATTGACAAACTTTTAACCAGATTCATCAGGAAAAAGAGAGAAAGGACCCAACTAAGTAAAATCAGAAATGAAAGAGGAGAAATAACAACTGACACCAAAGAAATACAAAGAATTGTAAGGAAATATTATGAACAACTATATGCCAACAAACCAGACAACCTGGACAAAATGGATAAATTCCTAGAAACGTACAATTTTCCAAAACGAAATCAGGAAGAATCAGACAGTCTGTTAGATAGATTACACACTTAGTGAAACTGAAGCAGTAATAAAAAAACTCCCAACAAACAAAAGTCCTGGGCCGGATGGCTTCACAGGTGAATTTTATCAAACATTCCGAGAAAAAATAACACCTCTCCTTCTCAAAGTATTTCAGAAAATTCAAGAGGAGGGGAGGAGCCTCCCCAGCTCATTTTACCAGGCAAGCATTATCCTACTTCCAAAACCAGATAAAGACTACAAAGAAAAAAATTATAGGGCAATATCCCCGATGAACACAGATGCTAAAATCCTCAAAAAATATTAGCAACTGAATACAGAAATGCATCAAAAAGATCTTACGCCATGATCGAGTGGGATTTATTCTAGGAATGCAAGGTTGGTGCAACATTTGCTAATCAATAGATGTGATTCCACTACATAAACAAAATAAAGGATAGACACCACATGATCATATCAAAAGATGCAGAAAAAGCATTTGGTAACATCTATTTATGACAAAAACTCTCAGCAAAGTGGGACTAGAAGGGAAATACCTAAACATAATAAAGACCATATATGACAAACCCTCTGCCAGCATCACACTCAATGGGCAAACACTACAAGCGTTCCCTTTAAGATTGGGAACAAGACAGGGATATCTGCTTTCGCTTCTCTTCTTCAATATTGTACTGGAAGTCCTAGGTACAGCAATCAGATGAGAAGAAGAAATAAAAGGCATCCAAATTGGAAAGGAAGTGGTAAAACAGTCTTTATTTGCAGATGACATGATATTGTACACAGAGAACCCCAAAGATTCTACTGAGAAACCACTAGAACTGATAAATGAATCCAGCAATGTAGCAGGATACAAAATTAATATCCAGAAGCCAGTTGCATTATTATAAACCAATAATGAACTAACAGAAAGGGAAATTAAGAAAACAATCCCATTCACAATTGCTTCAAAAAGAGTAAAATACCTAGGAATAAACCTAATCAAGGATGTAAAAGACCTGTACTTGGAAAATTAGAAGATACTGAAGAAACAAATTGAAGAAGATACAAATAAGTGGAAGCACATATCATGTTCACGGATAGGAAGAATTAACATCACCAAAGTTCCCATACTACCAAAAACAATATATATATTCAATGCTATTCTTATCAAGATTCCAGTGACATACTTCACAGAAATATAACAAACATTTCAATATTTATGTGGAACCACAAAAGGTCCTGCATAGCACCAGCAATCCTGAGAAACAAGAACAAAGCTGGAGGAATCATGTTACTAATATCAAACTATACTATAAGGCCACAGTAATCAAAACAGCATGGTACTGGCATAAAAACAGACACATAGATCAATGGAACAGAATAGATAGCCCAGAGATAAACCCACACCTTTATAGTCAATTAATATGTGACAGAGGAAGCAAGCACATATAATGGGCTTAAGATAGTTTATTCGATAAATGGTGTTGGGAAAATTGGGCAGATATGTGCAGAAAAATGAAACTAGACCACCTTCATACACCACACACAAGAATATATTCAAAATCAATCAAAAGACTTAAATGTTAGACCCAAAGCCATAAAAATCCTAGAAGAAAACACAGGCAGCAAAATCTCGGATATTGCTCATAGCAATTTTTTATCGGATATATTGCACCAGGCAAGGGAAACAAAAGAAAAAATAAACAAATGGGACTATATCAAACAAAAAAATTTTTGCACAGCAAAGGAAATCGTCAACAAAATAAAAACATAACCCACAGAATGGGAGAACATATTCATCGATACATCGGATAAGGGGTTAATATCCAAAATTTATAAAGAACTTACAAAACTCAATGCCAAAAAAACAAACTACCCAATTAAAAAATGGGCAAAGGACCTGAATAGATACTTCTCTAAGGAGACATACAGATGGCCAATAGACATATGAAAAGATGCTCAACATCACTAATCATCAGGGAAATGCAAATTAAAACTGAAGTGAGCCCTTGTTGGTGTGGCTCAGTGGATTGAGTGCCAGTCTGCAAACCAATGGGCCACTGGTTTGATTCCCATTCAGGGCACATGCCTGGCTTGTGGGCTAGGTCCCTGGTAGGGGGCATGTGAGAGACAGCCACACATTTATGTTTCTCTCCCACTCTTTCTCCCTCCCTTTCTCCCTCCCTTCTCCTCTAAAAAATAAACACATAAAATCTTTTAAAAAATATGAGAAATCACCTCACACTTGTCATAATGGCCACCATCAATAAATCAACAAACAACAAGTGTTGGCAAGGATGTGAAGAAAGGGGAACCCTTTTGCACTGTTGGTGGGAATGTAGCCACTCTGGAAAGCAGTATGGAGGAGATACATCGAAAAATTAAAAATGGATCTACCTTTTGACCCGGTGATCCCACTTCTGGGAATATATCGAAAGGAACTCAAAACACTAATTTGAAAGAACATAAGCACCCCTGTGTTCATTGCAGCATTATTTACAGTCACCAAGATATGGAAGCAGCCCAATTGTCCATCAGTAGATAAGTGGATAAAACAAGTATGGGATATTTACACAATGGAATTCTACTTGGCTGTAAAAATGAAGAAAATGTTACCATTTGTGACAGTATCGATGGACCTGGAGAACATTATGCTAAGTGAAATAAGCCAGTCTAAGAAAGACAAATACCACATGATTTCACACATAGGTGGAATCTAATGAACTAAACTAACAAGGAAAATGAGGACAGACTCATGGATGGAGAGCAGGATGACAGCTAGTGGGAGGGGGAAGTCGGAGGTGGAGGGATTGAGCAAAAAGGAAAAAGGACTCATTGATACAGACAACAGTGTGGTTATTGCCGGGGCAACGGGTATATAAGGGGACTAAACAGTAATGGAAAAAATACAATAAAATTTATATGATCTCACCTGTAAGTGGAACATAATCAACAAAACATACAAGGAAGCAAAATAGAACCAGAGACACTGAAATAAAGAACAAACTGACAGTAAACCAGAGGGGAGGGGGAGGGGGATAATAGGATAAAGAAGGGGAAGGGTTGTCAAGGAACATGTATAAAGGACCCATGGACAAAGCCCAAGGGGGTAGGATTGATCGTGGGGTGGGGGGAAATGGTGGCAGGAAAATGGAGACAACTGTACTTGAACAAAATAAAAAAAGGAAAAAGTAAATTTAATTTAATTTAAAAAAACTAAATATTGCACATAGTTAAGGTGTCCAACATTATGATTTGATATACGTACCTACAGTGAAATGATTACTAGTCAAGTAAATTTATATATCAACTCCTCATATAGTTACTTTTTGTGTGTGTGCATGTGTGTGTGTGGTGAGAGCTCCTGAAACTACTATCGGATTTCTGGTATTCAATACTAGAACACTGAGTTATTAACTATACCCGTCCTGCTGCGCACTAGATAGTTAGACTTCTTGAGAGGTACTGCTATCACGAAGGCAGAGCCTTATCCCTGGCCACAGCGGGACTGAACCGAGCATGTTTAACAGAACTGCAGTCAACTCTGCTGTTTCAGATAATGGGATATAACCGGGAACACTCCTGCGCAGGAGCCGCGGAGCTGGGCTGCTGGGGAATTTAGAGTTCCTACGCATTGCCAATGGCATTGGGAATTAGGTAATGTCTCAATATCTGTGGATTAGTTTTCTTTGGTTATAGAACTGACTTTGAAATTGATGATATGGATGACTGGAAATCTTTCAAATTTTATTACTCCAGATAGAGCCCCAAATCCTTAATATGACCTGGTCCTGGCCTACTTCACCACATTCACCCTGTGGTGCTCTCCTCTTGCTCCCTGCACCCTAGCCCCTCTGGAGCCTTGTTATTGGACCTCCGGGAGCCATATTCATTTCCACCTCTTGGCCTGCTCCTCCCATTCCCTCTGTCTCCTCCTCTAGCCACTTTGCTGCTTAATTTCTTCTCGACCCAAAGTCACTTCTTCACAGAAGTGCCCCCTGACCTTCCAGACTGGGTGGTGTCATCACTTGCATGTTCCCATAGCATCTTTCCCATGTAACACTTTTACAATTGCAATTAAATCATTAATTGAATAATTAGTTGTTTAATGTCTGCTCCCTCCCACCATTTGATTGTAAGCTTTGATTTGCTGCTGCCCTATCTGTGATAGAAGACACTCCATAAATAGTTGAGGGAATTATTGACCAAAAGCTAAAAATGAGTTAGAAGTGGGTGTACACATTCTGCACAGAAAATAAATAAGAAGAAACATAAATTAGAAAGGACATACTTTCCCGCCCTCTCCCCACCCCAGCCTTTCTTGGTGCTGAGAATGAGAAGTCAGAGGCAGTGATAGAAAGAGGTGGAAAATAGGGAGCAGATGCAGGCAGAGTTGCCCAATCAATTCCCCAGACACCTGGGGACGATGAAGAAAAGCTGTTGTCTGATGTCTCGGCACTGATCTCGTGCTCTCTAGCAAAAGAAAATCCAGTCGAGCAATATCAGCAGAAGAAACCTTAAAAAATGTGAGAATAGTAAACCACCCACTCTGCTGACTGATTTGCAAGGGTCTGGGCTTGAGGCCTGAAGTGATAACAGGTTCAGGCCACCAGAAATTATTTTAACTGGTGTCTTGACATCTGGGGAATTCAAGAGCCAGCAAAACAAAGTGGGCTATTTATAAGCTGTTTGTAGCTCTCTAGACCATCAGAAAACAAACATATCAAGGCATCCGTATATTGTTACTAGAATTCACCCAAATTACAAAGAAGTCAGGAAAAAAAAAACCACAATAAAATGGAAGGATTAAAACCTAAATCTTTATTTCATGATGGCAGATTTATATTTGTAGGATGGAATGGTCTCTTTGGAAAGGGTCACATTCTAAACTTGGGCCTGACAGGCTCTAAAGAAATAATGCCTGGCCCCAAAGGAGGATAGAGTTAAAGTTTATGGGGAACTCAGAGAAATGATTTAGGGGACCTATGAGAATGGCAAGAAAGAAACTGGTCAAATAGGTGGCGAATGGAGAGAGAAAGAGAGTAGAAATTCAGGAGGGAGGCAGATGTACAAAGGAGAAAAATTTGATAGGTACATGACCATTACAAATTCTTATTTATTCATTCATTCATGCATTCATTCCAATTCTTCCTTTCTTTTACTCCTTCTATTCTTTTTTTAAAGCTCTTTATTGGAGTATGATTGACATGCAGAAAGAGTAGATATTTAATGTATACAACTAGGTGTGTTTGGAGATAAGGATACATCTGTGAAATTATCACCTCAGTCTTATGTCATAAGCATTCATCACCTTCAAAAGTTTCTTCTCGTGCCTTTTTTTGTTGTTGCTGTTCTTTTGCTGTTTTCCTTTTGTCATAAGAATACTTAATATAAGATTATCCCCTTAGGAAATTTTAAGTAATCAGTGTAGTATTGTTAATCATAGGCCCCATAATTATTCAGAACATATTCATCTTGCATAATTGAAACTTTGAGCCCTTTGATTGAGACAGGATAGAAAGAAGTTAGGGCGAACTCCCAAAAAGTGGAATGAGGAAGTAAAATTGAATATCACAGGCCAAATAGCTGCTGGGTCCCCTCATCAGAGCCCCCAACTACACGCATGATCAAATGGAATACAGTTTGTGACAGGAAACTCCTGCAGTGGTTGTAGAAGTCAACAACGACAAGGACTGGCTAAAATAAAATCAATCCAAGATGGAGGAGAAATTGAGCGGAGACTGACCCCAAAGCTTATTATATCATCATTATAGAAAATTAGCACCACAGATGGAAATGGGGCTTAGGAGGAATAAACACCACGGCTCTTCTGGAACAGGCCATATTAGGAACAGATCCTCATCACAACCAGAAGGTGGAGTCAGAATTTGATACCACAAAGTTCAGAAACAACTCACCCATATAAAATCCCACGAACTGACTGCCTGTGGTATGCTACTCACTCATGAGTGGCCCGTATCCATTTGGACACACACTTTTGCTTCTTTCACAGCAGCACAACCTAGCATCTTTTTCTTTATCCAAATAAAACTTGCCTTCACTCTCACTTGAACTTGATCTTGAACTCCTTCCTATGAGAGCCAAGAGCCTGGAAGTCCGGGACCCAGCTGGGCGGGGCTGCCCTGGCTCTGAACCAGTCTGGCGACGTGCTCAGCACCTCCTCATCACCTCCCGCCCCTGAAAAATCACCATTCTACTCTGCTTCTGTGGGTTCGATGAGACAATTATTTTAATTTTGCTGCAAGTTTTAAGTTAATGTTTATTAATTGTGACAACATTATTCCTTTCAGTTTAAGCTAAAGGACTTAGCCTCCAAGAATTGATTAAAACCCTCTCTGTCCCTTTTCACTATGGTCACTCTTGGGACTGTTCCATTCTGTGCTCCTTTTCTGCTAGAGGCCTCTTTTCCTGTGATGTAATGAAAAAATGCTGTGATTTACAATAGTTGATACAATAATATACAATAGATTAAAAGATATCATATCATACCATATGCATAGTTTTAACACATTATATTAAAATATAATTTGAGATATAAATAATATACAATAGAATATATAATAATATTCAGTAAAATATAAAAAATCAAGTATATTCTTATTTATCTCACATAGTATGGTGAAAAGGAGATTCTGGTAAATCGAAGACTGTGGTAAATTCAGAATTGGTATCAGGCCTGGACACCTACATCAGCTGAGTAAAGTGTTGCCTATCTGTGCGACTTCTGCAGGCAGTGGTAGAGATTTCTACTCCAAAATTCAAACTCCATAGCCTTTGATTTGATCGTAAGATAGTCTTTTTGAGTCTCAAGTCTTATTAGGAATCGTTAGTAAAATTCAAACATCCTGGAGTGGAGCCACATCTTCTGTGTTTAGTCAATGACCCTATAGTTACCAGGTGTTAGAGTCAATGTTCTAGTGCTTCCTACTTCCTACCTCCGAGTCTTCATTTCCTATTTCAAACCTGAAAATTCATACTTCTTGCTTCTTCAGGTGCCCCTTCTGAAGCATCTGTATGGGAGGAAGGAGGGAGAAAACTTGAAGACACTTTTTCCCACTCTTAGTGCCTAGTACTTTTCCACTCCTAGCCCTTCCCTCTTTTCTTTCTCCTGACTCCAAAGCACATAAAACTTTTGGAGTCTTTTGTTTGGGGCTCTCTCAACTGTGAGACAATTCCCATGGTTGTTCTGATAAACCCGACTCTCAACTGGTGGACCATTTCATGGGGAAAAAGAAAACTCCTTAGTGCTTTCTTTAGCTCTAGCTTCTTGCTTATACCATAACGGTGAATGATTAAAGTCTTAACTCTTTCATTTTTTGTTTGTTGCTTTAATCTGCCACTCTAACAGCTGACAGCTGAGGTCTCTCTCTCTTCCCTCATAGTCAGGAAATGAGATTCTGACATTTCCTGAATTTTCCTTCCTATTATTCCTTTCTTCTTTTTGTGGGCTCCAGTTACAACTGGGTCAGACTGCTTAATATTGTCCTTATATCTTTCAGGTTTTTATGCAATCCTTTTTTTCCCCTTTCTTCTTTAGATTAAATAATTTCTATTTTTTTAATATTCAGATTCTCTGAATTTTTCTTCTGCTACTCTCAATTTTTGAAAACTATGTCGTGAATTTTTTATTAAATTATTGTACTTTTCAGTTTTTGAGTTTTTATTTTTTTAATGGTTTCCATTTTCTCTGGTGTTTTTCTTTATTACTTGGACATATTTTCCTTTGATTTTTTGAACATATTTATAACAGCGTCTTTGATAAATTACATATATAGAACACCTCTAGGTTGGTTTCTGCTACCTGCTTTTTTTCTTGACTATATATTACATTTTACTTTGTGTGTGTGTGTCTAGTAATTTTGATTGTGTACTGGGTGTTGTGGGTGAATCAGTGTGAAGACTGGATTTTGTGATATTCCTTTATTGATTTTTGTTTTAGTAGCTAGTGGTGTTACTGGTAGATCACCTTGAACTTGTATAGGCTTGGCTTTATGATTTTCAGAGCATATCTGTGAAAATCTCAACATTTTTTCAAAGCTTTTTAACTTGTTAATTCAATTTCCAATCTCTGTTTCTTCTGGTATTACATCTTGTCAAAGCTTGGTTTTAGACTTTGGTAGGTAGACCTATTGTAAGACTTACTCTGGAGCATAATTCTTACTCCTGAGAAGTGGTATATCTGGTTTCCCAGCTGGATGCCTGGGCTGTGAACAGATGCTATCGAGGCCTCTCCACTCTTACTGGCGACATCTCTGTTCTGCTCTCAATCCTAGAATAGCCAAATTCTGTTACGCCTTATCTAAACTCTCCTTACATGTGGAAAGTTCAATCCTTGGCTAAGTACTTGCAGCGATCGCCACATGGACTTCTGAGGACCCTCTGCATGGTTCCTCCCACAATTGTGCCCCACCTCACAGAATCCAGCCAGTCCAGTTGCCCAAATGCTGACCTCTGCCTGCTCGGCTCACCAGGACTTCTGTGCTCTGCCCGGTCTCCAGCTTACTGCTGCCCAGCTGGGGGAATTGTTCACTAGTGTAGAGTTGGGGGCTCAACTTGTGAATTTCATTTCTCTCAGAAATCGGTTTTGTGATTTTGTGCATGATTTGTGAAAACAGTTACATTGCATGGTTTTATGTGATTTGTGAAAACAGCTACATAATATGTTTTATACAGTTTTAAATTGTTTAGGCAGGAGGACTAGTCTAATATTGGTTACAGGAAATAGAAGTCGTCACTGTGGATTCTTAAACAAGGGATAACGAAAAGCTGTTGACAGACAGTAGTTTGTCAAAATGGCTTGTAGAGGGGAGAGCTTAGAGTTAAGACCCTGAGTAGGAGGCTGTTCAGTCTTCTATGCTGAGAACTAAGATAAGGATGAAGTTAGCAGAAATGCAAACAAACAAATAAAAATATGGTGATGGAAAAAGAATGTGAGTGACACCTTCAGATTGAAAAATTTAAAAACAACAAACAAACAGACAAACAAACAAACAAACAAATGAAAAGCATGACCAGGGTTGTGAAACTGGGAGGTGAAGTGTTGGTGAAGTTGGGAAGAGGGCCCTTTTTGAAGCAGGCGAAAAGGGATAAGCCAGTGGCAGTTTGTTAATGTCTAAAACAGGCTTTTATGCAAAATGTTTTTAAAATGGTATGCTCAGGCTGGCTCATTCTGCTCTTTTAGAAGTGTCATCAGTGCAGGATGTATTTGATTATCTGCTTGAAGATGTGAGTCATGTAACACATGCTGAACCAGAGGCTGTGGTATCTACACTGCTCACTTATCTGACTTTGGATTCGGTGCTGGTTGCTTATATTCACTGATAAAACCCTTTGTGGTCCAGGTCTAGACTACAATAGATGGTTTGGTAAGATTCTGCCACACATTTCCCTGAGCAGTTCCTGGAATGATTTCTGGAGGCATTTTGCTGTATCCTCCTTTCTGTACCACCTCCTTGGTTAGCTATATATGCCTGGAGCCTCCCTGAATCTTTCTTGCTCTCACCTGCTTCCTTCCAACTAACTGTGGACTCCGTAATTGAGCCCAAGAGAGGGGTTTGTTCCCACAGCCTAAGGAGTTTCATGAGAAGTAGAGACTTTTCTACAAGTTAAGAAAAGATAAAGAAGTGGAAGGAAGGAAGGAGGAAAAGCACTAATTTTTCTCTTTCTTCCTTTTTTCTTTCATTCAGTATATCCTTTTACATGCTAACTATGTGCCAAGTTGTGTGTTAAGGATTGATCGGGGGCTCAAAGGTAATCAAGTAACAGTTCTTTCCTCAAGGATTTACATACAGCCTGGGAGGGGAGGAAAGACATGCAAACAGAGTAATAGAGAAAGTCACAGGTGCCAGGCTGTTTGTTCAGGGACCAGTGAGGCTCCAGGAAGGAATGGAGAGTCATTACTGAATCCTCTGTCCATGGGCTTTGGTTTTCATACTGGCCTTGATAACCTATGCGTGATTTAGAGTCTCTTTGAATCTCAATTTTCTCATTTTTAAAATGACTAATTATACCTACTTATAGCTATTAGAAGCATCATATTAAAAGTGTCTAGAAAGATTTTTGCAAACCATAGGTGTTGATGATGTAGGTATTATTATTATCTTCCTTTCTTCCCAGGAACACCAGTGATAACTACAGGCCCATTTTTTTCCAGGAGGCAGATCATTGTCATCTGCTCCCTGAACCCTATTAAGAATACAGGGGACTGTAGCCATTTCCAGGGAAGATCCATAAGAGAAAACTTCTTTCTCCATGTAGGTAATAAATCTTCTGCCTATTGACTTTTAAAAGCGTAGCGCCACATGTCCCTTTTGTCTGTTAATACCAACAACCAATTTAACATTTGTTTTTCTGCACAGTTTACAAAGTACTTCTAGAGTCATAAATCACTGATGTCTCATAATAACCCTTGACTTGGTAGAATAGACTTCATTTTGACCCTTATTTACAGATGTGGACAATATGTCCCAGAGAAGTTAAAAAATTTGCCCAAGATTCATAGCTGGCACAGGGAGAATTCTGGTCTTCTCTTTCCTAATCTTTAAAATTGTCAGCTCCTCCCTGTGTAAGTATAGCGTGCACAGTGCTCCCTTGATGTCTATAAAAGGTTTCAAAATATTTTTTTAAATGTTTATGAAATTATTTGTTTTTTGACACATCATGGACATCAGAAGCTCCTCAGCCCTAGTGCTGTCACAACAAATCAAACAAACAAATAACCGTCTCCATTGTTTTGTGGATTATTTCCCCATGAGGCAGATGTTTACTTTTTACAAATGAAAGCTCATTGTTGTCAGGAGCATTTAAGAGGCTTAACCTGTCTCCTCTGGCATATGGCACAGGCTTTTCTCCTTAAAACTGGTTGTGTGCAGTGGCAGACAAAATTGTGAGCTTCTCTCTGAAACTTCATCGGTTACCGTTACACAGCAACATTGCTTTCCTATGCAGGGGCTCGTCTGGGCCTCTGCTGCTGTGAAAGGGGGAAAAAAACCCAACAGGCTGTTTCCTTTGGTAGCAAATACTCATATTTTAATGGGTATGATGTCATGAATTATTAAACTAGCTTAACTTTAAAGCCGAGCCGAAAGAACACATAGTGAAGAATGACCTTGAGACTCTTGAAAAATGGGAATGTTGACTGTGCCTGTAGACTCAAAGATGGATTTCTACTTTAGTTTATATTTATGCAACTGTGAAACTTGTTCCCTTGTTGCCGGAGAAATCCTTTGTGCAGTCGTGTGGAGAAAGTTATTACATTTTAGTGCCGAAGAGCTGTAAAGTTTCTTTCCCTGTGTCTCATGAAAACTAGAGTGCTGGCAATCTTCGTACTGGGGGGATGGCCCTGAGGAATGACAGGTAGTCTCTCAGAAGACAAAAGGAAACAGACAGATATTGTTCTTTAAAAAAGAGCCTTAACATTAGGTTCTTATAAGGGATTTGTGCAAATAGTGCCATCTTGTTTCTGAGTCAAGATGAATCAAAGAAAGATGGGGTTCACAGGCAGAAAGATGATCTGCCAGCCCCACTGTAGCCTGAACACACCTCCTGCCCAGCAGCAACTCCATGGTAACCAGTGCCCTTGCAGAGTGCGGGAGAGGATCCTCCAAAGCTTTGGGGTTGGCCACTCCTGGCTCGCTCTCTAGCTACAGATTGCTGGGCAAAATCACAGGCCCTAATAGTGGGCTGAGGTGTGCTTGCATCCTCCAATGGGTAGTGAAACTGTGTCTACGCCCACAGGGACATGTGACTCAATCCCCTCTTCTGTGTTCTATGTACCACAGTTGAGTTAACAGCCTGAAGAAAGGAAAGGGAATGTGAAATGGGGGGGTGGTGGGGTGGAGAAACCCATAGTTATTTAGCGTCATTGAATACTTGGCTCTGTCTTATTAAGATGCATTATGTGGGTGTGTGGTATTATCCCCATTTATAGAGGAAGAAACTAAAGCTCAGTTTCCCTGTGACATTTTCAGCATCACAGTTAATGACAAAACTGGGCTTTATTTGAATCTAGAGCTATTTGACCTCTGAGGCTTATGTGAATTTACCATTGTTACTATGAGATTCTGGTTTGACTGAGTTTATGCTTTCTTCTTGTTTGTTTGAACTCCTGGCCTTTACATGCTGATGTCTTCAGATCTGCTCTCCACTCTGCTCTGTGAGCCAATAGACTGACCTATCTTGACGGGTGCCCTTGTTCTTTGGCTTACAGTTGGGTCTGCGCAATGCGAGATGCAAACAGGGCGTTGGAGAGCAGGTAAGGGGAAATCAGATGGGGTGTTTCCCCAGTTTTCTCTCTGTTAGGTTCTCCGTGGAAGGCCACAGGTCCTGCCAGGCAGCCCTCTCCACTCTCGATGCAGCTCGCCTCTCTGGGTTTTATACCTGCTCCCTTCCCTTGCCCCTTGAGGCTCTGTGGGGGCGGGGGCAGAAAGGGAGCAGTTTTCTGCTGGTGCTTGTCACTGGGTACTGCACTGTCCCTGGTGCTTTCCTCAACACTGCCCACACTTGTGTAAGTCAGCCCCCGTGTTAAGATAGTTGGACTGTTTAGTCTGAGTGTGCCACTTGTTACCTTTTGAGACCTTGACTGGTTCATTTATACACATCACTTCAGTGCTGTTGTAGTCAATGTTTTGGTGTTGCTCGCATCAATGGCTATTTGTATCAAGAGGGTGGTATTTTTTGTTTCCTCATTTTTCCCTAAGAATTTCCTATTTTAACGTTCAGAAGGGCTATTTTTTTTTTCATTTCACCTTCCTTGTTGCCTTACTGCTTGCTCTCTGAATTTCTTCTTTTCCTCTCAAATTGAGTCTGCAAGACCAGGGAAAGCCAGTTTCCATTATTATTTTCCAAGATTGAGTTTCTCTGGTCTCCAGAGTCTTGTCTCTATTCTTGTGTAAGCATTTCTTTGCAAAATAGTCTGTTGAGAAAACAGTCTTGAGAAAACAATGCACACTTTCTAACCTTCTAGGGAAAATTATTATTTCTCCAGAAAGGAAGGGAAATAATAAAAGTATGTTCAGTAAGTAGCAGCCAGGATAATAAAGGGGGAAAAGGCAAGAAATTCAGAATCAAGGTCAGTTTCCACTGTTGTTGGATTACAGCAAGCATTTAATGGTAATAAAATCTTTTTCCAGTATAATACATTTTATATTAAAACTGCAGCCATTTAAATGAGGGATTTTATGTCTGCACAGTCTTTATTGAGCATGAAGGATTAAAAAAACTGTTTTTTTTTTTTTTGCCTTAAAAAAATGCCTTCTTGGCTCACTGCCTCTCGGGCTCACAGAAGTAAAGATTCAGAGGTGGGGAGTGGCTACAGTGGCTCGTACAGTTCCTCACTTATGCTGTTTAACCTCAGACCCTTGTTATTCTGGGCTTCCGTGTCTCCTGAATAAACAGTAAATCTTTCCTGATGGTGTGGCAGCTTTATGATATGAATTCATACCTATTTTCAGAGGGGCATGAGAGAGCCTTTAATGTATTTTCTCTCCTTTTACTGGTGATTTAGTCAGACCCTGTGTCTGTCAGCAGGGTAAGGCTGGTGGTTCTGCCTGTCTCTGGTACACGGTAGAGACAGTTGACCGTGGTGTTATTTTATAGGTTGGCTTGAAACGGATTAATTTTTCTGATGAAGGTTTATTGACTCATGATTTCCTGAAGGCTTGAAATTTGTGATTTACACCTGTTCTTAAGATAGCAAGATAAGATATCGAGACCTTACTAGGTCTTCCTCTACCACAGGATCATGCACGGTGAACGTTTGCTAGACTGATTTTAAGGCTATTCACTTTGGGCATGTTGGAAGTGGTCTCAGAAGGTTCAAGGGCATGTGGGCGTTAGATATACCAGAAGGATAAACTCAGCTCACAGAGCAACTACAGTTTTTCCTTGGTCATTGCTGATATTCACAGGGTTAGCTGTTGAACTGGGCTATTCTTGGTCATGAGTGTGGTATAGAAGAATCAAAAACACTAGGTATATAACTTATGGGTATTTGAAAAATGCATTTGTATAGGAAATTATCTGCCGGGGAAGCAGACTATTGTTGGTGGGGATCTGACCTAGAGCAGGAGATGCCTCATCATCTATAAATAGCTGCTCTTTGAGTTAGAATGAATTACCTGAAAACGGCAGTCTCCACATTTTAGATCTTAAATTGCCAGAGCTGCATTTCCCATTAGATGGTTAACAGCATCTTTTAAACTCTGAATTTTCCTAGTACGTTGGCCTGATCTGTTCTTAGCCACGACTTCAACAATGCTTTAAATATAGCCCTGAAGCCAGCATAGTGGAAAGACCATTTACTTAAACAACTATTTTTTCCCTGTAATGTCATGTAGATCTAAGTCTTCCCTGTATCTTTCCACTACAAAGGCAGCATATGGCCTATTGTTATAAACAGATATTCTTATGGGAAGTAAGAGGCCATGGGTGAATGGAGAGGATATTATTGTCGAGTCTAAAGCTATTGTTTTGAGACACAGACTAAAGTTTTCTGCAGTTTTCATTTTTTAAAAATTCAACCTTTCAGGAAGTCTCAGCTGATATGCTCTGATTTTTATTTTTGATAGTGTGGGACTAATGTTTACTCTGGGCTCCTGAAAATTGGTTCAGAAGACTTTCCATGGAGGAGAAAATGTGGACAAATACTGTTAGTTTACTTAGTGCTGAAGGCATTAGCCGGTATAGAAAGGAGATGACAGTTCTGTAGCCAAAAAGTCATGTTCTTTTTGCTCTTGAAGTATATATTCCTGAAAACCTTAGGAAAGACCTGTGAAAACTGAAATGAGAGCAAGAGGGCTGAAGGTAATTTAAAAAATGAATCTGAATCTGCTATGCCTAGGAATCACCTCATTAGAAGAAAACATTTTATTAAAAAAATGAATTTTTATTACATGGGACAGAATAAAGAATATGATTTCACCAAGTAGCCACCCAGGCACACGAACACACACTTGCTTGCACAAAAACACACAAAAGAAAAAGGAATGCTAGAGCAGAAGTGTGTTGTGTGCTTTATAATTCTGGATTTGTTTTTCAGGTTTTGAATTAATTAGATACCATGTTGAATTCCAAATGTGATAATTAGACAAATTAATGCTGCAGTGAAGTTATTAATGAGGCAAAATATGCTAATATGCTTCTGATAAAGAGCTCTTCTTTTGCCTTCCCAAGAAATTGGCAAACATCTTTTATTCGGGGCCAGACAGCTTATCTCAAGTGGTTTACTAAAAAGGTTCTCGGCCGTATGTTGTGAACAAATGTTGTAAATAGGGGTTAATGTCTAAATTTTTGATATGTATATACCTTGACATGGTGCAGCAAGTCCCGTGATGCTGTTGGTCTGTTCTGTGTGTGGCAGCAGTGCCCAGAGACGCCAAGGGCTCTTCAGTGTCCTTCAGTGCTGGTGTGAACCCAGCACAGCCCTGCTCGCCAGGGCCGTTCCTGTTAACATCGTCACTGACATTCAATGTGAGGCGACCACTGGTTGCCAACCTGCCAACCTGCTGGTTTCTTTTTGGCAGACTTTGTGTCTCCTTTGGTTTTTAGATGTTCAAAACTCCTAGCCCAGAATCATTAGGGAATCCATTTAGTGGTTTCCAAGTGACACAGCAGAATTTCTCTTTCTGATCTTAACTCTGCTCCTCGGAGCTCGCTGTGCCTCGGGAGCCCGCCTGAAACCAAGGAGAAACACCATTTACCCAGGGGGATCTGGCCATTAAAAACAAAATTTATAGGAATATGAAAAGAACTTTCCCCATGAGCATGTCATTATTTTAATTTTTTTAATCACACACTTGACGAGCGTGGCCTGTACAACTTTGATTCATTCAGATACAATATTTGCTAAATGAATTTCATTTTGCACCCCAGGCAGGAGAGTTTTGAGTTGTAAATTCAAGGAGGGAAGACTCAGAGGCATGTTTGAGTGTGGAAGACCAGTTGCCAGTTGATGGCTACTGAGTGCTGTTGATGTGTATTCTGTGGCAGGAGACAGATTGTTTGTTAACTGAAGAGCATGTAGAGAAAGTGAATCAGTTAGGAATGCATTTGACTGCAAGTTTCAGAAAACCTTATGAACAGTGGGTTTAGCAAATAAAGTTATTTTTCTCTCATAAAAAGCAGACCAGGGTCGTGGTCCATAGCTGAAAACGTGTCTCAGCCATGTCGTTTAGGTTCTGTCTTTCCATTGTATCAGCTTAGTAGGTGGCTTTTATCAACGTGGCACAAGATGGCTGCTGTAGCTCTGGGCATGACACCTGGGCTTCAGGCAGGAAGAAGAGGAAAGGTCATCCAGCCCGTCTCTCTTGAAAAGGTTTCCTGAAACTTCCATTTATAGCTTATTGATCAGAATTGGGTCAAATGGCTGCCCCTAACCGGAAGGTCATAGATGAGTTTGGACCACGTGGCCAATAGTCTGTGTTATACTTTCCTTGGGAACCATGATCCTGGGAATGGGGTTGCAGCCTCAGTTACCTGCCACCGTGGGGTGCTTACCTGAAAAGTTTGCGGCCTGGCAGAGGTAGGTTAAGGTCAGTTGAGGCCCTGGGTGCAGAAGAAAATTTTGGGCCCCTTAAAATAAAAGAGAGAGACAGAGAAAATAACAATACATGCCTTCGGAAGTTGGGGCCCAGGGCGCGCGCCTGGTGTGCCCACCATTAAATCTGCCTCTGCTGCCTGGACAAAATTTGGCTGCTCAGACAAATCTAATATTTGGCTTTTCCCTGGACAAAGGAAAGTTCGGGTAGTAAAACCATTTTACTCTCTCCAGGCTGAAGGCAGCGTAGTGTAATGAATAAACCTACCGACTTTAGGTTGAGCTATGTGCTTTCGGACTCTCTGACCCCAAGTGAATTTTTGAATTGTGAATTGAAGAACACTCAGGGGTAATTGTTAGGAAGTAATTGGGGTAACACATAAAGCACCTAGCGCATTATATTTAGCTATTTAGCTCATTAATAAGTAGTAGCTGTGAAGGTAATGAATTAAATTCAGGTCTTATTCATAATGACCTAACATATAATCGGGTGGGAAATGCTTACAAGTAATCCTTTACCTTTGCAGAGAGTGGTTTCTGGTGGGTGAGGGGCCTTTGTGTTGAATGGGTTGATGATTAGGAGGATGTAAGTTTGAATGGAAAAAGTCTGTAGACAAAAGGTGGAGATATTGGGAATTGTGAGAAGGAAGGAGCAGGGATGAGGAGACAGGGAGCTAAGAAGGAATGCTGGATGGAGAGGGTGGTAAGAGGAGACCCAGCAGCTGTGAGGTGAGGAGGGAGGCCAGGGCAGGGAGGTGCATTGGAGAATTTATCATGAAGCTGCACACTGTGTGATGTAAACCCTTCTTTGACACACCTGCAGAACCTCCTGGAAAACATGTGTGACTAATCTGCAGGTGAATGTAAAGAAACACTAGGTCTTGCCTCAAGCTGGTGTGATGTTACAATTAGACATATAGCTTCCAGAATATTTTTTTTTCATTCAGATCCCACCACTAAGTTAGGTTGCAAGGTGACAGACCACACAAAATACATACGGAGAGACTCATGGATTCAGTGTTTGTTTTTCTGAGAAACAGAAAATGACAATTTAAATTGTGGGTGACATTCTCCTTCCATCCCACCCATAAGAGTACTCTGAAGTCGATTGGAAGACATGGCTTGGAGATGCCCTTCCTAGGTCTTGGTTCCTCTGCGTGATCTAACCATAACCTGATGATTTTAGCATTTGAAAAGAAAATACTTAAAAAAAATTTTTTTTTGGCACAACATGTTTCTAAACAAAAGGCGACTTCTATATTTGGTGCTTGATTGGAAAATACAAACCAGCAATCTGTTTCAAAGCTGGAGGAAAAGCTGGCCACTTTGAATGTATTGAATAATAAGTAAATCAAGAGATTTTCAATAGTACTTGTGAATATATAGCTGACCCTTGAACAACATGGGTTTGAACAGCGCAGGTCCACTTAAATGTAGATTAAAAAAATAAATACGTGCAATGTATTTTGCTTCCTTATGATTTTCTTTTAAAAATTTTTCTTAATAACATTTCTTTAGCTTACCTTATTGTAAGAATACAGTATATACTATATATAATATATAAAATATGTGTTAATTGGCTGATTATGTCATCAGTAAGGCTTCTGGTCAGCAACAGGCAATAAGTAGTTAAGTTTTGGGGAAGTCAAAATTTATGTGGATTTTTGGCTACACAGGGGTTGGTGCCCCTATCCCTCAATGATAGAATTGTGTCATGAAAAGACACACATTCATGAAGAGTTTGAGGAGGTGGTGATAACAGCAGGTAACAGAGGGAGTGCCTGAGAACATGTCGTTCAAGGGTCAGTGGTACTTGGTTTTCACTTAGTGGGCCGACTTTGGGACTTAACCCTTGAGTAAAATATCACTCCACTTGATATTAATTGACAAGCTACAAATATGCTAATATTGTAGCAGGTTCAAATCACAGACTATAAACTCCTGTTTTTAAGAAATGTGGCTTACTTTGTATCCTTGATCACTGCAGAATTTCTAATCTGTGGTCTCATCTACAGGTAGAAATGTAATATGAATCAATTCAGAGTCTCTTCTCCCTTTCTTGGAATAGAGGCCTAAGTTTGGGCTGTGGGCATAGGGTCTTTGTGTCATCCCAGCAGTGGGAGGGAGCATCTGGTTCTGGGTTGTCACCTGCCTGCACACTTGCTAGGGCGTTCTCATTTTAACTGGGTGACCAGTGGTTTGTTCAGATGGATCACTCCTTGGAACTCTGTCATAACCATGTCTTTCCATAGTCTGCTTCTCTTTTAGCTTCCTTCAGCCCTCTCTGGAACATGGGCATGACCGTTGCTCCCTAGTCCCCCTGGGACCACAGGACCCTCACAAAGCTGACCAGTGCCTTCTCCCTGCACACACCACCAGGCAAGTGCTCCTGTCCTCTGCAGGCTGTGGGCACCTGGTGGTCTTGCCAGATCTTTGTGCTTTCTTAGCACAAGGCTGGGCCCTGGGGTTCTCGGGACGCCTGGTATGGGTTGATTTGGGCAGGGGCAGGGGACAGAGCCCTCCTCAGAGGCTCAGAGTTTTCTGAACCTCTGTGTCTTCTTTTGCCTTTCTGTAGCTGGCCAACTTTATTCAACTCTCAGGGACAGAAAAAACTGGCTCTTGCTGATCACATTTTACTCCAAATCTTTTGTTTATGCCCCAAGGCCTAGGTTTTTGGAACTTAAAACTCTTTTTTCCCCCTCAAACTATTGCTCTCATTTTCTTCTGTGTCTGGCCTTCCCTGAGGAAACAGAAGCAGAATTCTCATCTGCCTGAGTGGTAGAAAGTATGGCCATTGGAAACACTGGTGAACACCAGTTAATGTTTCAAATGACTACCTGTGACTGACTAGTATTCAGTATAAAAAACTGGTGGTGCTGTGCCAAGGCCCCCGAGGGTACCTCTTTGCCTCTCTGTCTACCCCTACCATAGTCTTTGTTCATGCTCTCATGAACTTCTCAGAGAGAACTGGTCAGACGTGGCAGTCTTCAGGGAAAGAAGCAGATGTTTCTTCCCCTCACAAATTTGAAGGCTTCCCTCTCACGATTCACAACAACTCCCTGCACACCTACAGGCAAGCAAACCACAGTTCCTACTTATGGAGTGCTGACAGTTCTTATTGTATATGCAAACATACCAAGGGCTAAAGACTTAGCATTTCAAGTGAATGCAATAATTTAGGTAAAAACACTAGTGGGACCTAGGAAAACTGAACCCAGAGAGGTGCCGTGTCTCTCTCTCTGAGCCCAGTGAACTCTGGGGAAGCCTTTCAGGTCTGTGATATGATAGAAATGTGTCATGGAGAGACACACATTCATTAAGAGTTTGAAAGAGTTGATGACAACAGTGGATAACAGAGGAGCACCTGAGACAGCATGCAGCAGCACTGTAATTGTGAGCTCATATCTTATTATTTTTATTTTTATATCCCTTAACAGAATCATTTGTAAACAACCATCAGCTTTCATGATGCACATCCTTTCCTCACAAAGAGCGTTACCATCAGGAGGTGGTTTTCCTGCACACTGGGATATCTGACTGTTGGGCTCAGACTGTGGATGTTCAGGCAGGCATGTAGAGGAGTGTCTGGACGCTTGTAGGCTATATCCCTTCCTGACTGGTCTTACTGGATGTGTAGGCGTTTGTGTGTGGAAGGGCATGAAGAGTTACGGAAGATCCGTTGTCCATCCTGGCATTAGGCACAGAGTATGTGTGGCACAGAGCAGGAGCTCAATAAACGTTTCTGGAATTATTAGACCCAATGTATCACAGAGGAAATGTTATCTCCATTACCAACAATGAACCTGTAGTCTAGGGCAGGACGGAGTAGAGTAGTTTTAAAGGTGAATCATCATATTGAATTTGATTTGGAAGAAGCATATGGCGAAGCATTTATCTGTTGATTTTTTAAGAAACAGGTTGCTTATCTAGGCCTTGATAGTCCTAGAGGAAGGTAAAATGGGTCCTACAGGAGGGAGGGGAGAGAGAGAGAGAGGGAGAGAGAGAGAGAGAGAGAGAGAGAGAGAGAGAGAGAGAGAGGGAAAGGACTGCAGAAACAGGAAACTTGGGAGGGACAGACCAAAGGGACCAGATCCGTCTTCACAGGGTGAGATTTGCACTTGAAAGCAGGGTTTAAGTAGGGAGCAGGGAAGGCGCACTTCTAGGGATTACTGAGAAGGAAGAATCAACATAGTAGGGATCTGGAGGGGTAGGGAATGGGAGAAAAAGAAAAGGGATTTAAGATATTGGTTTTAGGATTTAGGAGGGAGAATTTAATTTGGAAGATAAGGGATTTACTGCTAGATATAGTGACAATTAAGCACTAAAATTGCACAACCTGAATTGAAATCTTCAGATGACCCTCCAATATCCCAGTGTGAGGCAAAACCACTTCCTGATTGGAATACTACTCTTGTGAGGAGAGGATGTCATTAAGGAAGCTGATGACTATCTGTAAATGACTCTGTTTGGGACAAAACTCCTCCTTTAGCTCAAACCTGTTACTTAAAGGACTGTTTATTCACAAGATTGAAATAGCTCCTTTCTTCCCGCTGTCGGGGCTCTGCTGCCTTCCCATCATCCGTTCCACCAGGCAGGATGAGCGGCCTAAAACCAGAGAGTGCAGGAAGCCATCAGCCCATTGAGCAAATGATAAATCACTTCTAAGCGCACATTGAGCAGGGATTTGTGATATCTCTTAAAATACAAATAAAACTCTGGTTGGGTCTGTCCTTCCTGGTACTTGGGTTGGCAGGACTTGTGGGGGACATCAGGAGGCTTGCGGACCTAACCCCTCCCAGACAGGGCTTAGCAAGTGCAAGTGTTACATGCAGGTGGGCATAGGATTTATGGTAGACCCATGGCTGATCCTGGAGAGTGTTGGACTGTGGGGAAGTGAACACAGTAACATGGGTGAAGGCTGGACACACAGCTTTGGCAGTGTGCCTCCTGGTGTGATATGAAATTTCGGCACATCTTTCCCCCACCCCTGCTGCTAATGGTTGTTCAAGGTTCATTATTTGGGCATAAGCCACTTGGCTGTGCCGCAGTGGAGAGAAAGACCTGGGTGAAATCCTGGATCTGTCTCTTAATAGCCCTGAGGTTTTGGACAAGGTACTTAAGCCTCTACCTCGGTTCTCTTATTTGTAAAAGTGAGAGAATAATGCGCCCCCTCAGAGTGTTGTTGAGAGGAATACATAGAGCAATTTCCATGAAGTACTTGGTACTACGTACTGCCCTCAATGACTTGCTCATAGTAAGTGATTTAGAAAGGGGGAGCTGTAATACTCACTATTAATGACAGTGATGCCACACAGGTGTGCAACAATGTAAACACTATACACACACACACACACACACACACGCGCGCGCGCGCGCGGCTTAATTTTTTTAAGCCACTATTCAGATTGCCAGAAAATTTAATCTCAATTGATTTAGCATCTCAATCCACTTGGGATCCTGGGGGAGGGGATCTGGTCACTGGTCACTGCTGCCTCATGCCTGTGTCCCCTTCCACGTTCCCAACAGCCCTCTGGGTTTCTGACAGCAAAGATGGAGGTTGTATTTTCTCCTCCCATCTGCAGGGCCTCTTCAGATCTGACTTTTACATGGTTATTTCTGCTCTTTTCCTGGACACATGGAAGATGTGGCTGTTCTCCACATCACGCTGGGAGTGCTGAAAGGCTCCCTTGGTCTGGCTGCCTACAGTTCCCACCCAGCCACCAAGCTACTGCATGACCACTGTGTGGGCTCCTCCTGGAAAGCTCTTCAACCCACAGAATCCCTGTGGCGTCTTCACTGGGCACTTCATTGTGCCTGCCTGAGGCTGGTGTGGAGATATACCCTGGTGTCTTCACCTCCCCTTTGCCTGCGCACATTTTCTGTGGGACTCATGGGACGATAGCTTCTCCTGAGCTTTTGGAATGCAAAAGTCTTTGCTTTAACCTTAGCTCTGAATTTAAAATTTGAAACTCCCAAATCAAGAATTGACTTTTTCTTTCTCTCAGCATTTCTGCTGTGCCATCCATTTCCTGAGGCACTAAGTGTGGGATTTGGAAGTATCTGCCTGGGGAGAGAGGGGTGTGTAGAGGGAATGAGGGTATGTTAGGGCATGAGAACCTTGGCTAAAATCTTAAAATATTTCTCTACTACACTGCTATTATTATATCCATTCTCCATACAGTTTCATTCCCAGGGGGCTGAGTCGTAGATTGATTTGCTTCAATGATTTGAGGACAATTCTGTTCTGACCTATTATTGGCCAAATTAAAAAAAAAAAGAATAAGAAGAAGCAGCAGATAGTGAAACCAAAAAGAAAGTTTAACACAACTTCTGGTCAGTTTAGTGGGGAGCTAACTGCAGCTCTGACCTCATTCTGTTTTTCAGTCCTGCTGAGGTCATGCCACTTTTCTTGATACGTTTTCCTAGCTCCTGCTTCACAGTTCATCATGAGATGCTTGGCTACCTAGGCAACAGCATTCAGGACAGCTCTCCGCAATGTGCTCCTGAAGAGTGTTTTAATTCCATGTGTGGAGCATTTTGTGCCATCTGGGGTGTATCAGTCTTTCTATTGTCAGTATATATAGCCTTGTGCTGACTCAGAGAAGACACTCAGACCCATTTGTGTATCTTTTGGAGGATGGGATCTGAGAAGAAAGTTTTCTGTATTTCAAAGATATCATCATCACCATCATGTTCAAGTGACCATACTGATGCCGGTGGCCTCTCACTGTGTCCCCTTGCTTGTAAGTGTCTGATCAATGTTCTTTTGAACTGTACTATTTTGACAGCTGGGCACTTGGGACAACAACAATGACATTCACTTGCACAGCAACCACAGGAAAAATGCAAGCAACAATATTCATATGTCTGCCCAGGATTCGCCACCTGTGGTAAAACAGGATTTGTAGAATGGAGCTATTGAACAGTACTAAAGAGTTTATCATCACCATCACCAGTAACAACAGTAGCTGCCATTTACAGAGCAACCCTTTTGTGCCTGGGCTGAGCTAGACTCTTTGATTTTTCCTAACAAATCTAGAAGGTAGGCACTGTTCTCCCACTTTGTAAATAGGAAAATGGGTTTAGAGAGATTAAATGTTTTGCCCCTTGTTACACAGAGAGTGAGTGGAGCCAGAATTTGAACCCAGATCAGTGTGACCTTGCAGCCCTTGCCTGTGAGGCTGGGATGGCACCATGCTTGCCTGCTTGCTGAGCATCTTGTTGGCATCACTGAATCCCTAGCATTGGTCCATGACCAGTACACAGTAGGTGCACAATCAAATGTAAAAAAAATGGTCAATTGCTCATATTAGAAATTAATGCTCTGTGTTCTGAAGTGTTTCCTTTCTGCTCTGAAGCAAAGTTATTTAATAGGTATAGGTTCTTTCTATTTCATGTTCCAAGAACCATCAGTTCTCCCTCAACACCTCCCATCCCCGCTCCCTACATATCTCCATTCCACCCTCACTTCCCAGTGTGGCTCCCCATCATCCCATATCAGGATACTGAGGCAGTTTCCCAGCTCATCTTCCTGATGCTTGTCTTCTGTTTTCTTCTGCTTCAGGCTCTGCATATTAGCCATTGTAATCTCTCTAATCCAGAATCTGCTCATAACTCTTTAGAGATTTCCATGAGCTTAAAACAAATTTGGCTCCTTCAGATGGCCTTTGAGATCCATTATGACCTGATGCCTCCTGCTTCCAGGGCCTCATCGCTCGCCATTGCTCAGTTCCATGCTCTGTATCTTGAGTGCCCTATCCTATGCTGGCCTCTGGGCCTCTTGGTGTGCTGTTCCCTTTGCTTAGGACGCTGCTCTCCTTTGCCCTTGACCTGGCCAACTTCCGCTTATCCTCCACATCTTGGTTTCCATGTCACTCCCTCTGAGCAACCTTCCCTGACTCCCAAGCCTGGGAAAAGGCCTCTTCCATGTGCTCCCAGAATCCTCCGCACTACCTGCTTCAGAGCTCTCACCACCCCAAAGCCTGTTGTGTTCTCATCACCTGCCTTCCCCACAAGACAGTAAGCTCCACTCTCAGCCACAGAGCCCAGCTCTAGACCTGGCACTGAGTCAGCACTTAACAAATATTTGGTGAATTAGTGGAGAGTAATATTAAACTATTTCTTATAGTCATTTTTGAATTGGAATAGCTTCCTGCAACCTTGGACTTGGAAACATCATTATACTTGGGACAATACTTTCAAAGCAACAAATTAGAAACAGCTTCAAAAGTCCTTGATAAAGTCTTTCAGAAACTGTGGGGAGGCCTTTGTTAGATTATGGAAGCCTAAATGTCTTCAAATTAAAAAAGGCAAGAGGTGCAAAATGTCATTTTAAAGTACAGACCCAAGGACTCCTACAGTGTTCTCTTTTAATAAGATGGTTGTCACTAACATTAGACAACGGAGGAAAACCACCTTTTAACCTGATTAATGAATAGTCCCATTATGTATTTCACAAAATATTAAATAGAACTGTATCTTGTTACTTTCTCACTTCTCTCCCGTCCCAATCAGGGCTTAAGCTGCTGCAGACGTCTGCTCTGTTTTTTCCTTTTCAGAGGAATTGTCAGGGCCTTGAAAAGACCCTGATTTGCAGACTCTTTCTCTCCTGCAGTTGAAGGACCAGATGGGACTACTGACGACATGGGGGAGCCAAGAGTTCTAGCCTCTTGGCTCTTATCCTTACTCTTATACAATTTCTGGCTGGATTTTCATACCAATTCATGCTCTCCGTGCTTCTTTCTCCAGCACGCCCCTGGCTCTTGCCCAAGGATTAAATTTAGCGGTTCAGGTTTCCCAGGATTCAGTGTTTGTGTGCATTTGCAAAGCTTTCTCAGAAAAGGCTCAGTTCTGGGCTGCTATTTGTTTAAAGGCCGTGTTTATATCCATCCCCACAGATCCTACCTACTGCTGACATAACCTTCCCCTCCCTCTCTTCCTCTCCATCTCAGACCGGCTCTTTGAGCCCTGGGAACTGCATTCTTGCCTGAGCAGAGGGTGAGCAAACAGACTTGGGCTGTGTTTAGAGGGGTTTCTTTAGTGCCATCTGCCACCTCCACAGAGGTCATTGGGATAAACCGATTTGCTAAACAAAATGGTTAACAACTCATGAATAAAACTTAGAAAAATTCCGAAAGGGATATGAGTACAGCACTTCTGAAGCCACAGCTCGTGTGTCCCTTTCATGCTGTCCTCTCCTCCCACCCATCAGATAACCCCCTCCTGAACCTTGGTTCCAGCAGGGGCAGCTGCCATTAGGCTTGGGGATGTACCTTTTTTCTTTTCTTTTAGAGTTTCCGGTTTTGTGTGCATGTGTGAAGTATAACATAGCAACAGAAAAATTCAAAGCATACATATTCAGCAAAAACCTGGGTAGCCACCCCGTCACATAGAGAAATAGAATATTGCCTGTTCCTCATATGTGACCCCCAGTCCACCCCTCCCATCATAATTCCTTCCTTCCCTCATACATACCCACACTATACTCACTTTTAGTAATAGTTTCCTTGCTTTTGCTAATGTTTACCACACTCAAATGCATCCTAAAACAATGGGGTGGTATTGGATGTTTTGATATTTTAATGATTTTTAACATTATCAAACTGGAATTATATTATGCATGTTCTTTTGTCTTTCATATTTTTTTGCTTAAGATTATGTGACATTTTCATTGCTGTGTAATAACAATGGTAAAGGCATTGATGTCTTTATGACAGCTTATTTATTCATTCTATAGTTGGTGGTCATTTGGGTTGCTTCACGTTCATGGTGATTATGAACCACACCAGTCAGAACATTCTGGTCTGTGCATTCTGGAACACGTGGGCACGCATTTCTGTAGTGCACATACCTCAGAGCGGGACTGCAGGCTCACAGGAAATGGGTGTCTTCAACTTCCCTAGACAACGTTGTACAGATTTCCAAAGAGGTTGTTCCAATTTACAGGCTTCTCCGCAAAGCATGAGTCCAAACGTGCTACATATTCACCAATACTTGGCCTTATCAGTCTTATTAGTTTTTGAGGCTAACGTCTTTTCTTCAGGGTTGGCCCAGTGAGTGGCAAGAGCACCCTTCTTAATGGCTTCCAAATGTTCTGGAAGTCCTTCTCCTCAGACACGGATGGTAAAAGCAGCACAGAGGGATTCTCGTTGGTATTAAACACAGGCAGTAGGTGGCTCCTCAGAGAGGAGATATTTTCTCTGCTGGCTGATTTTCTCTGCTCTTTTGGAATGCGCCATCAGTGCTAACAATGGTAGTTAGACTCTCTGTGCCATCTGGATGGCTGGGGCTGCTGTGGGAAGGGCATCTGCTGGCAGCTGTGTAGGGAAGAAAGATGAGCCAGGACCAGGCACGACCCAGGGGCTGCTCACTTGTGGAGAGCTGCTGCTTAAAGCCAATTCCTCTCAAAACAAAAATGCTTCCCCACTCATTTTATTTACTCAAGAGGAACCACCCCATGGCCACCATGTGGGATCCTAAAGGAAAGAGATGGTAATTATTCCCCATTAACAGACCCCCCATGGATCAAGCCAGCTTTTCATCAGGTTTGATTACCTCCATTTCAGCATTGGCTGCTATCGCTGGTCTTCTCAGGCCTTGTGTATAGAATGGGATAGTATAAGCTCTCTCCCATGCTATTGTGAGGACAAAATGAGAGAGGCATGTGAGAGCTCTTTGAAAATGATCAAGGTGTTTGAGCCTAGAGTCATAGATTCCTGGATGAAGACCTTGCTATAGAGACTTTAAAGGGGAATTAAAGATTTCAGGTAAAATTTCCTCTCTAACACCAGACCCCCCAGTGATGATAACAGTGGGAAGAGCTTCTATGGTGAGAGAAAGAGAAGATTGGACCCCACTTCATAGTCTGTTCTCCCTATTAGTTTTATCTACTGCTTGGTGATGGTGGAGGTGGTTAGGAAAGGGAGGGGCACATTTAACAAGTCTTTACTGGAGTTTGTGGACAATAAAAACAAAGAGGCAGAGATGGAGGGAGAAACATCCATCATCACCATCTACATGACCTAAGGGCAGGGTTTACTCATCCTCCCTTTCAGCTCCTGTCTTCTCCCTGCTTATCTCCTGTCTGTCTTCAG
Organism: Mormoops blainvillei; assembly: GCA_004026545.1. Taxonomy (NCBI): domain Eukaryota; kingdom Metazoa; phylum Chordata; class Mammalia; order Chiroptera; family Mormoopidae; genus Mormoops; species Mormoops blainvillei. The sequence continues at coordinate 91,114 of PVJD01001768.1, forward strand.
AGTGGCAGAGACCATCTTTAAGCCTCAGTCCCACCAGAATGACCTATGGTGGGGCCCCTATGGCTCCTGGTTTATAGGGGACTATCTTAGTTTACACCTATTGTCCCAGCATAGCTTCTAATAGTGCCACTTTTTATTCTGAAAGACATCCCTGTTTGGGTAATAAATTATGTTTGTCTTATCTAAGACTACCTGAAAAGTCCTACATTCTTCCAGGAGGATCTGCTTTAGCTGCCTTGAGGAGAGATGCCACTCCCTGCCCACAGGAGTGGCCTTCACGGCAGGAGCCTCTGCTGTGTTGCTGTGTTACCACCCTGCCTGGATCCAAGGCCCAGCTCTACTCTTTATTAGCAGCATAACTTGAGGGCAAATCATGCCTTTGTCTCCTTGCCTTTGTCTTAGCTTTCCCAAGTGTAAAATGGGGACAATGGTAAAAGGGCCTGGCATGGAGTAGGTGGCCAATACATTTCAGCCAATACTGTTATTACTTTAGGGCGGGGATCCCCTAAAGTAAAGTAGGGCGGGGATCCCAAACTGGCAGCCCTGTAGGCAGAGCTCAGCCTGATACTTGTGTTTGGCTCATGCAGTGTTCTCAAAGTTTTGAAGCTAAAAATCTTTAGGAAGGATGGCACCCTTCAGAAAGGCAAAAGTGTCATTATCTGATTCATGCATTGATCACATGCTACCCTCATGGTATCAGAGTTTGCAACCCCTCTTCATGCTTGGCCATGATAAGCACATCAGGCTGCCATGGGTCTGGACTAGGAGACATGGTTGGTGTTACCATACGTGTGTTTTCTCCCCCTTCCACCTCCCTCTCTTCAAGTTAGACTCCAGCCCAGGCTCAAGTCCGTAAGAGAAGGATGTTCACCCTTGGAACACCCTTGGATTGAGCACTCTCTGTGAGCAGTGAGTGGTTGGTTCTTTCTGCTGAATCTCTCCCCATATCCCCAACCCGATATCCAGAAATGAGTGGCCACAGGAAAACACCCATCTCTCTATGCAGAGCTGGAAACCTAGTTAGGAGACAGTGGCTCCCCCTTAAGAGTAGACCCATCCTTTGAGAATTTCTGACTGCCTTTCCCTCCATTCATTATGCACATGTAAGCTTTCACTTGATCTCATTTTAGAAATTTGAGTCAACTAGAAACTTGATATTATGTACAATAATCGCCACTTACTCAAGGTTCCACTTTCTGTGGGTTCAGTTACCTGTAGCCAGCTGCAGCCTGAAAACATTAAATGAAAAATTCCAGAAATAAACAGTCCATAAGTTATAAATTGCACACTGTTCTTAGTAGTTTGATGAAATCCTGAGCAGTCCTGCTCCATCTCACCCTGGATGTGAGTCATCCCTTTGTCCGGTGTATCCACGCCAGAGACGCTTCCCTCCTGTTTGTAGCCATCTAAGTTATCAGATCTACTGCCACAGTATCACAGAGCTTGTGTTCAGGTAACTCTTATGTTATATAATAACGGCCCCAAAGCACAAGAGTAGTGATGCTGGCAAATTAGCTGTACCAAAAAAGAAGCCATGAAATGTTCCCTTTAAGTAAAAAGGTGAGTGCAGTATAAGATATTCTGAGAGAAAGAGAGAGACTACATTCCCATACTTTTATTATAGCATATTTTTATAATTGTTCTTTTATTATTGTTTTTAATCTCTGACTGTGACTAATTTATAAATTAAACTTTATATAGGAAAAATCATAGTATATATAGTGCTATTTGCAGATTCAGGCATCCACCGGGAGTCTTGAGGTATATCCCCCGTAGATAAGAAGGGACTTCTGTACTCTCGAATGGAGTGGTTCTCAAAGCATGGTTCCGGGACTGGTAGCATTAACATTGCTGGGTACTTTTTAGGACTGCAAATATTGAGGCCCCACCCCAGACCCACTGAATCAAAAACTCTGGGAGTTGTGTTGAGCCATTTTGTCTAACAAGCCCTCTGGGTAATTGCCATGCACACTGCAGCCTGAGAATCAATACTCTGAGGTGCTGAATTCCTTGGGTGAGTTTCCAGAGGAAAGGGTCATGGGTCCTGGAAGGCTTTGGGGTCTCCCGACTTCCTGAAGTATATTGGTCAATGGGTGGTTTCAGTTGTGAGTCAGGGAAATGATTCTAAGACGGAGGTTTGAAGGATGGTAACTTCAGGTAAGGAAAATCAGAAGCAAATGATCCACCTTCTGGGGATAATTGCTTGACTTTATGCAAATATTCTAAGCAATAAAACCAGCCAGTGATGCTCAGGAAATACGAGTGTATGCTCCTCATGCCCAGTGGTCTAAATGGAGAGTTATCAGTGATTGGGCTTCAGAACCCCTATTACGCAAAGCCTAATGACATGAAATATACCACACCTGCTAAATGAAATGCACATGGGGATGTTATGAGAGTTTTCAAGAGCATTTTATTTTGCATAATATGTTTTTTTTTCCATACCAGAAATGGGATATTAAAAAGTCAGCAGGTATATAGCTTGTTTTAAAATTATTATTACTTTACTCTGGCTTTGCAGACTTTTATTTTCTTCCTCCCACTGCTATTGCACAGAAACAGAATATTCAACCCCGAAGGGATGTAGAGATCAATAGCAAGTCTAGCCTCGACAATTCACAGGTGAGGCACTCAGATGCCCAGAGCTGTGAGATGTCTTACCCTGAGTGAGGGCCTGGGCGGGTACCCATGGCTCCTGATTTTCAAACCCTGGGAATACCACTGATGTCTTTTAGGAGTCCCAGGCCAGTTAAGGGACCTAGGAAAGTAGTCACATGAATTCTCTTGCCTGTCAACAGCATTGGAGGAATGGGGGAAGCAGTGATGTCATTTTCATGTGTACACACAACCCACTACAGCAGCCAAGAGCATCTTACTTCCTTCAAGGTCACTTCTGAGGCTGTAGTTCAGTCAGATACACCTTCCATTCATATGGATGCTTTGAGCTCAGTTCCTAGGAAGCCCAAGCCACTACTCCCGCAGCCCAAGTATCAGCCATGTGTTGGGGGTGGTGGGGAACATGCCTTCTCCCAGGGCTGTCTTCATGGGCTTAGGACCCGCGCAGTTGCCCACCACCCTTTGCTTTCAAGAACTCCACATTTGCTTTAAAGCATTGTTGTCACTATCTTGAAAATCTTAATATTGTTTGAAAAAGGAAACCTGTATTGTCATTTGGCATTGGGCCCTGAAAATTATGTAGCTGGTCTTTCTCCACATCTTTCATACCCTTTCCTGGACATCCTTTGAAACTCATTTTCTCCAAGCTTTCTCTGAGTATATTATATATCATGTTATTAATGTTTATCCCTATCATTAATTGCCTTCCTTCTGTAGTACAACCCTGTGAGGTAGATACTATTATTGTCATCACACCCATTTAACAAATGAGGAGACCAAGACTTAGAGAGAGGTGAACTGGTTTAAGTTTACAGGCTGGGGAACTTGGGTTAGAATCCAGGACTGCTTGACTTCAGAGAACAGAGTCTTAACCACTATGCTGTACAACCTCAGATTGTTGTCTGTTTAGTGCTTAATACTCTGCGATATTTTCCGGCTACTTCTGTTAGGTCGTAGGGGAGAGACTGTGTCTTTTATTACAGAGGCCGTGTTCTCTTTTCAGTCTAGCCTAGCATGTACATACCTGGCATGTACAGGGTACTCAATGAGTATTTATGTGATAAAGGGCATTTGGCTAAGTTTAACAGGTATTTAGCCGTATCAGAACTTCCTGCAAACCAAAGAGGCTCCCAGGTTTGTGCTTAAATATGTCCTGTGAGTGAAGCTGCATAGTATGAGTGGTGGGGGCTAAGAGACACCTCATATTTGACTTCATGAATTATTTATGGCATTAACACCGGAATCATCATTAATTTGTGGAAGGAGAGAAGTTGCTACATGGCTTGGTGCCTGTGATTTTCTGGCAGGGATAAATTACCTTCGCTACAGCAGCTGGGGGACGAGTCAAATACTGGTTTCCAGGGGAGACAGAGCACTCCAGCCCCCTTTCCTTGTCTTTCCCTCAACTGAAAAATCCAGACTAACAGCAGGGAACCAGCTTGGCTCCCCTCAACATTTCGTTAACACACGTTTGCTAAGTACCTACTGTATGTGCAGGGCATATGCTAGGTCTGGGGATACAAAACCAAGAAGGCACACAGATAGTTACATTACCAGGTGGTGAGTGGCAAGAATGCAGTGTGAAGAAATTCCTGGGTGTATGTGGGGTTTTGCCTAAACCAAGTCTTACAAGATAAAAAAAAAAAAAAGATTCAGTCTACTAGAAAGGGGGATAGGAGAAGTGTAGAGGGGTAGGTTTTCCACTTGGGAGGAACCCTGCAACCGTCTGCAGAAGGACCTGTAAACTGTAGAAGCAGCTGGTGTAGGAAGAGAGGCTATGAGCAGTGGCTTGCGGGGGCCGAGGCAGAAGCTGGGGCATGGACGCTGGTCACGCCGACAGGCTTGGGCTTTGTCCTGGAGGCTGAGGGTGTTGGTGGTAGACGAATTCTGTGTGGTCAATGACCGGTTGTGGTTTCTGTGCCGTTCTTTGGGTGGATCCTTTGGGGAGCAAGGCCTCACCTACTCCAAATGGGCAGTGCCTTTGGGGGCTCCCAGGTCTCTGAGGCCTTAGGGTAAGGGGAAGCATGCTTGCCCAAAGTGGGAGGGCGGAGGGACTGTAGCTGAGTGGCTCCACAATCCTGCCTCATCAGCAAGTTTGCTCCCTGAGACCTATGGTATGACAGCAATCTCTTTCCCATTTTCTTCAAAGCATCAGGAGGAAGTATAGCTGTGGCTGGGCTCAGCAGCCCTCGCTTTTGAGCAATAAACTACAAATGATCACAGTTTACTTTGATGCTTTCGGAATTCCCCTACTAGTCACTGTGGTTTTCTGCCATTTACTAGGTGGAAAGTCACCGGCGCGCACACGCTCTACCTTTGGAATGAGCCCTTGCCTCTCTGAGCTTGTCTTAATGTGTTATTTATTCTGCAGTTCTTCTTTGGGCTTGAACAGTGCTCTGGGCCCTGGGCTGCTGAGACCACATTTACCTCCAACCCTGCTGCCCCCAGCTTTTACGGGAGAAAAGATTGTTCCCAACTCTATTTATTTCCAGGTAGACAAGAATCAGAGAGCCCTGCAGGGTGAAGGCAAAGACAAGGCACTCCAGATAAGTGTTTTTTCCCTCCGTATTACTTATTTATTAACGCCAGTGAGGCATAACTAAGAGAAAGGAGAGGAACCAAGGAAATAGAGAATACAATGGCCCTTCGATATTAATGGGAGAGATGGCTGGAAGTGATTCCTAAATTATTAAATAAATCGATTTGATTCTTGAAGCCGGCCTCCAAGGTATATTTGTCAGTTTCATTATCATTGTCTTCAAGGGTAGGAAGAGTCACTCATGGAGAAAGTTTTATTTTTTTTCCCTCTCTATTTTATTTTGAAGGCTGCAATTCATGACCCTTGTCCAATTAAACACTAACTTCTTTGTATAATATGAGCAGCTTTTCTTTTTTCCATTTTTATTTTGGCTCTCATTCTTGATCCCATTTGTCTTACAGGCCCGCAGACGTGTAACAAGATTGGGTCAGCTGTAGGGCACATACACTTTGGAGAATCCCGATCCCATTTCAATTATAGGACCATTTGGTCACAGATGAACTCTATGATAATTTGTCCACACACAAGAGTCCTGTCATTTAGCTATTTGCCTAACGGAATCCACTGAGTGTTGAAATAATAGGTTGTGCTGTCCCAGATGCCAAGAATAACACCTTAATGCGCTTTAGGGAAATTTGAGATTTTATTTTGGGGTTTTGGTTTTGCATGTGGTAGTGTTTGCATCTTTCTCTCATATTTCCCTCTTCTCCCCTAAACATTTCTACTGCCTCTAGCCCACTGGTAAAAAATGCCTGAAAATCTACATTCTTTTTCTTAATTATTCTCCCAAGGAAAGCAGGCCAAGCACCAGGGTGCAAAAAATTTAAACCATAAATAATAAGCTGAAAGAAAAGAAAAGAAATGACACCAGAATAAACTAAGCTATTAACTGAAAGCTTTACATCCCCATCCTCCTTGGACCTGAAGAATCTAAGGGAAGGTGGTTAAGCATTTATTTTTCAAAAAATGTCATTACAATCTGCAACAATTAAAAATGGATGAAGGAAACATTTCCCCACAATTTCCAGTGATACTTCAGGCACTGATGCATGAAACATTTTGGGCAACATAATTCCCATTCCATTTCTGAAGACGAGTGGTGCTAAAGGGTAAATCTTGGTGCTTGGTGGGGGGGGGGAACATCATGTAGCCTGGGCCTGGTGCAGGGAGAAGCGATGGGAGAAGGGAAGTGAGCCAAGTAATGGGTGGTGATTGAAGACTCCCTAAGATAAATGAGTGCACCTCCCTGGATGGGCTGCGGGATTGTTTCCTTCAACTTGGTACACCTCGTGTAAGGAATTCCATTCATACCTGCAAACCTATAAGTTTCCAATTATGGGCTTGTGGTTCAATGTCCTGGATACTCTCCCAACCTTGGGGATGGGGAGAGTGTGCGTGTGTGTTGGCAACACAGAGCACTAAAGGTGAGGGCACTGCGAGTGCAGGTGCAGGGCGCATGGGGGCAGGAAGGGGTTCGCTCCTTCTTGGCCCGTTCACGGAAACAGCCAGGCTGATACTTGCAGAATCACCCCCAGACGCCTTGAGGCCTGGGGACTTCTTGTAGCCTCAACCCTGCTTTGCCAAGTGAGCCAGTCCTACTCTGGCAACTAGGACTGAGCAGAATTCCAGAGCGTGCAGAGTGTGCACAGGTGCGTGTGCCTGGCAGGTACACACCTACCAGCTATCTTGCCCTTTGTTTCCCGCTAGCCTTCCAATCTGAAGGCAGAACTGGGCTCAGGGTGAGATACAGAGAAGGCTGGCTTTTCCATAGGGCTGAAAGAGAGGTGGGAAAAGCAAGGTACAGGAAAGTGTGTCTAAGATTTTAGTTTTGTAAAACAAACCATGACAAGCTGCTCAAATTCTGTTAGTATGATAAGAAGGGCTGTACCAGATTATGTAAGTTCTGAGGAAAATCTAGGACACATGCTGCGATCTTAAAATGAGTTACTGGGGTGGGGGTGTGAGAATGGGGTAAAGATGCTGATGTGAGATTGGGTAAGATATCCATGATAACAGCATTTGACCCCATTTATGCAAAACTAATATTTATGTAAGTATTGAAGTTTAACTGTGCTCATCTTTCCTCCAGAAGTGCTTCCTTTGAAAACCCTTCAGTACCAGGTGCCCAGTGCTCAGTTTTATGTGGGCCCTTTCTCTGCAGCATTCGAGGGCCACTGCTCTGCAGCTGTGTTTATGGCGGGAGCAGAGAAAGAAAGAGCAGAGCCACTTGGCCTCAGGGAAAAACTGTTATGAACTGCTCTTCTTGTCTACTGTCCTCTCTGTCCTGATCATGGGGACAGAGGTGGGGAAGAGGCTCTGTCATAAAGCTTGACTCCTCTTAAATGGAGGTGATACCTTTTGGGCAAGCAGATGCGTTCTGTAGGGAGGAGACCTCAGGAGACCCACTCAACCTGTCTGACCTCTAGAGGCTTTGCGGGTTTTTCCTATCATCCTGCAGGGAGGAACAGATTTTGTGGAAGACAAAAAACTAGGATCTAAAGATGGAAATGACAAGGCAGCAGTTTTCAGCTCAAAATAAAGAAGAATTTTTTAACCACCTGAGCTGACAACTGGTTGCACCATTTCGTAGGAGGAGTAGGGGGTCTCATCACTGGTGGGGTTCAGAGCCTGGTGATGCCTTGGTCAAGATACTTGTACTGTGTGGCCTTGGATTATAAGAACACACATGGCCACTGAGTACTAGAAATGTGCAACTAAGTGCTGGTTGAAACTAAGAAACTAATTTTTAAATTTTAATTAAGGTTGTGTGTGTGTGTGTGTGTGTGTGTATGAAGGAAACAAAATAAATATCTTGAAGAGATCTCTGCACTTTTATGTTTATTGCAACAATATTCACACTAGCCAATATATGGAAAGAGCCTAAGTGTCTGTCAGTGAGTGAATGGCTGAAGAAGATGGGGTGTACCTAACACATCTTCTTTTATCCATTACGTATATAATGGGATATTATTCAGCCATAAAAAGAAGGAAATGTCATCATTTATGACAACATGGATGAACCAGGAGGATATTATGCTAAAGTGCATAAGCTAGACAAAGAAAGGCAAGTATTGTATCACTTATATGTGGAATCTAAAAACCAAAAAGGTTGAGCTTATAGAAACAGTAGAATGGTTGTTGCTGGGATCTGGGAAGTAGGGAGAATGGGGAGATGTTGTTTAAAGGGTACAAACTTTCAATTACAAGGTGAATAGCTCCCAAGGAAGTAATGTACATCATGGTGACATAGTTAATAATACTGTATCATCTACTTGAAATTTGCTAAGAGAATAGATCTCGAGCATCCCAATAAATAAATTGTAACTTTTTTTTGTGTGTGAGGTGACAGATATGTTAATTAACTTGATTATGGTAATCATTTCCATATGTATAAATAGCAAATCATCACATTGTACAATTTAAATATATACAATTTTATTTGCCTATTATACTTCAATAAACCTGGAGGATAAAATTAAATTTAAAAACCAAAGCAGTACAAACTATTTTTTTTCCATTAAACATACTCCATTGTTTTGGTAGGACCACATTCCACTTTAGCCACTGGAAATTTAGCAGCTGAGTGGAGATGTCAGTGAGTGTGAAATGCTCATCAGGTTTTGAAGACTTAGCATAAAAAAAGTGTACAATATTTCAATAATAATTTTTATATGAATTACTCATTGAAATAATGTTTTGCAAATATTAGGTTAAGTAAAATACATTGCTAAAATTAATTTCATATTTAAAAAAATTTAGCTACTAGAAAATGTAAAATTATGTATGGGGCTTGCATTGCTTTTTTTTTTTTTTTTCTGAGTAGAAGCACTCCAAGTTCCTGCCAACACTGGGAGTTTGTGATTCTATCTAATTGTTCTTGTCCCTGATGTAGATTCTTACCTCTTTTTAGATAGAGAACCTGTGGGGCTTCCACGATGGCCACCCAAAACAATTTTTATTTTTTGGTGGAAACCATGTGACAAGTGTCTGAATTTCAGAGAAATGACCAGCACAATGATGCTGAGAGCTCTGAGAACTTCTGGTACAATTTATTACTCTAGAGCTGAGCTTGCATGTTCAAACACTGGTGTTTAAAATAATGGGATGAGGTTTCTTTTAAAAATAAGAACATATAACCTGACTTTTATTCACTGTTCTTCTCAAGCAGTTAAAGTTGAATAAAAATCTTTCTTTGTTCTGTATCATTAAAACACATCCCAAGAAAGGCCTAGAAACACAGTGGTAAACTCTAAATTAAGCAATAAGATATGCACTTTTAGTTTTCCTAATTACCCACCATTGAAAAAGTAGGTTGGAACTAAAATAAACATGCTGCCTTGAAAAGAGAATTAATATGTGCTAGTGCTGCTGGGAAAAGCCCTATTATACAATTGAATTTTGGAATATTTTGCTTTGTCAAAAACCCCAAAGCATTCATCCCTTTGGAATTGAATCTTCATTTAGAAGTTTTTTAAAACAAAAATTACTTGTCCCATGTGTTTTGCAGAGTGCCCTTTTCGAGCTATTATGACATTTTATTCATTATGTTTTGAACCCTGTCACATTCTGTGAAGGAAATAACCACCTTCTCTGTCGCTTTTTGAGAACTCAAGTGCAAATAGGACCATGATTCCATGGGGGAAGGACTCTATTAATTATGGAACAGATTGTTGGGAGTGCTGGAAAATACACCTCTTTGTCATTCCACTAGGGATAGGTGAGGGGAGATGGGAGAGGGAGAAGGGAAGAACAGGGGCAGGAAGGAGAAGGGATGGGGCAGGGGGCAATGCGGGATTTAAACCCAGCCTTACGGTTCTAGCTCTGCTGGCCCTCTTGATCCTGAATAATATGATTTTCAAATTAGGTGCGAATTCTAATCTTACTGTTCAAAAAAAAATATTCTCCATTAGAATAGTCTAAGGCAAAGACTGATCTCATTATAAATGGAGGCTGCTGGAATCAGGTCAAGATCTGAGCACGAATGGGTTGGAACAGAAAAGAATCTCAGTCTTGAGCAGGTCCTCATTTCTGTCACCAACTGGGAGAAGACAAGAAGGAGAAAGGCAATTCAACTGCAGTCCCAGAGCCTATTATCCTGGGGAGAGCAGGGAAGGTGTTGTTGTTAGGGCTGAGGGAAGACAGTTTAACTATCACCATTTGCAATGAAAGTTTTAAAAGACAATTTAAGTATTATCTTTTAAAATGAACATGCCAAACAGTTTAGCCTAGGCTGCTATCAGGACTGCAAATGACATCTCTTTTTAAAGAGATAAAACACCGCTGCAGAATACCTGCTCTGCAAAGTATCATGTGGCTCAAACTATGACCTTATTGCTCTGAATAGTCTGCCTCCTAGAGGGGGAATTTGAAGCCCTTTTCCCTGGGTAGCCCTTGGGGCTTTATGACATAATAGGCTGGAAGGATCAAAGGTCTCTGTGGGGTTCCTAGAGTCCATCCTCCTGCTTCAAGCTAAGATTTCTACTAAACAACTGTTGTACCACCTCACCTCAACAGTTGCAAGAGAGGAATTTCCTATTTTAGCTCTATCATGATTTAGGGGAAATGACTACCAAGTGTCAAGGGCTTTACATTTCCTGCCTTTGAATGCTCGCAGTAACCTGTAAGGTAGGTGTTATTAAGTCCGTTCTGGAAATGAGGACACTGAGGCTCTGAGAGCTGAAATAGTGGCCAAAGTTAAATAGCCATTGAGCAGGGAGTTGGTTTTTATTGTGAGATCTGTCTGACTCCGAGACTGTGTTCTTTCCTACTACAGTATATTGTTCTTATTAAGTCTGCTTTAATATCTAATCATTATCTTTCTAGCTATAATTTCAGCTCAGTATCTCAGTGCTTGGTTGAAATGGAGCAGTTATTCTCAATTTTCTATTCAAAGCCTTTCATATATTTGAAGATGGCCATGCCAGCCATCTCTTACCCTTTTCTTACCTGTTGCACAGAGCTAAGGAGAGTGATGTTCGTACCTCTGAACTTTGTTTCTTTTAATTGGCACTTAGTATGTTTTCCTACATGCAGGTGAATTTTGCATGTAGGAAACTGGTCGAATATTCTATTTCATTCCTTATTCATCCAAGGGATTTAACAGTGTACTGACTGTATGCTAGCAACTGGGCTCGATGCTGGATGTTCAGAGAATAAGATCTGTGCCAGCGTATAACAAAGAGCACTTGCTCCTTTTTGAACAAGATGGATTGTACTTCACAGGGCTGGTGGCAGTAGAACTGGGCATTGGAGGATGAATAAGAAGATTGCCAGCAGATGTGGGGCTCTAGGGATGCAGGACAGGCAAAGGGAATCTTGTATGCGAAGTCATAGGAGCTGTTCACACCACTGCGTAGGGAGAGAGGAAGTACTTTGGTAAGACTGGAATATGTACGGTGTACACAGGAAAAGGGCAGAAGATGATTCAGGGCAAGATCAGATCACCGAGAGTTTCTATGTCATATAGAAGAGTTCATATTTTGTTTTTAATATTGAGAATTTAAAAAGTATGAAGAATAATTTAATAGACATCCATCTCTGTATTTGTATCACCCAGGATTGAAAACCATTAGCATTTAACCATTGTTTAGCTTTAAAAAAATCAAACACTATAGATACATTTAAACCAGCACCCCTTGCCTAATCCCTTGCTGTACACCGCTTCCCTGAGGCAATGATTGTTCATTGGTATTTATCCTTTCAGATCATTTAAGACACATTTTACATACACGAGTATTAAGGGATAATATATCATTCTGCATTTTGCTTTTCTCTCCCCTCAACATCATTTTTGACCCTATCCATGTTGATAGAGCAATTCATTCATTTTAACTGTTGCATAGAATCCCATTTTATGAATATGGCATTTTATTTATCTGTTTCCTTATTGATGGTGATATTGGTTGTTTCCAGTTTTAGGCTATGAAAAATGATGTTGTAATCAACATCTTCATCTTATTTCTTTAGGGAACAGTATCCAGTTTTTCCTGATGATAAAGAATTCATGTTGAAGAGTGAAGGATTTATTAGGAAAACAAATTATAAAACAATAGATGTGAACAGATCTCTAGGCCTTTTCTCTGGAGATTCTTACTTGGAGAGAGAGAGAGGCTGGTGATATTTTGGGGCAATATTTTTTTGGTAACAAGTTCCCTAAATGATTCTTTTCATTTAGGAAAATTGTGAAATGGGTACAAAGTACATGTACCCATGTCCTCTCTCCTGAGAGAGGTGTAGGACTGCCATAGGGTTTTATGTCAAGAAGTGCCATGATAAAGTTTGTGTTCAGAAATATTACTTTGGTGATAGTATGAGCAATATATTGAGCTCAACTTCCTTTGTAAGTTAGTCCTTTTTTAGGGATACAAAGTGGGGTAATATATGGTCCCTAAAGGCAAGTAACTTGCAATCTACAAGGGCATTATACAGAATGTGGATGAATGGGACCTGAAGGTTTATAATCCACAGACAAATTGTTTCCTGGCCCAGGATTTCTGGAAGGGATCGTCCGTTTGAGGACTGACTGGTCAGTATAAGTGTTCACATTGCCCTTGTTGTCTGCCTACCTGGGAGGTGATTCTTCATGTTTCGCATATTTTTGTCCTCCTAAGTTCTTTTTCTGGGAACAAAGTTGGAAAAAAAAATCAAAACGGAGTTTGATATATATGTTTCGTATTTCCCTATTTTCCATAAATGTGAAATATCAAGATCTGTGATCGTTTTAGGAATTTTCCAACTCACGTAGAAGCAATAAAAATAATTCAATTATCAATAATTCAACAATTCATTTCAGTATTAACACCCTTTTCTGAAACCTAAAGAAATGATATTTCTAGCCCACTACATGAGCGCAGAAATTAGGTGCTATGTATCAGCAGTTGCAGAGGCCCTCCGTCCCAACTCCTTCATTTTACCAAAGAGAAAGCTAACACTCCAAGGGCAGACCAGGTTTACCCAAGGCCACTGAGAGGGTTAGTGGTAGAGCCAGGACTGGAACAATGGTCTCCTTGCCATTGTTCTTTCTACATGCTTATAATTATCTACACCACCAACTGAACTGTTGTTTCTACAAATAAGCCCCACCCTTTCCCATTTCTAGGAAACAGTGGCTGAAAAATCACCCCCTCACCTTCTGGATTAGACATATAGTAACTCTCGAGTGATTCTCCCTTCAGAGTTGCCAAACTGCCCATGGTTGCTGAACATCTGTGCTACCCACAGAGCTCTCCTCTGGCCTGTGATGGTCACAGGACCAAGCACCCACTTCCCATTGTGTTCCTGCTTCCAGTGGCTAATGGAAGCTCAAAATTCCTTCTGAAGTTAATGGAGGAGCTCTGATCTTAGATAAACTTTGAGGGAAATGAACCTAGAGACAACAGAGAAACATTCTCTGAACTGCCAAGGAGAGGGGCTATTTTTAAGTCAGGAAAGGGGACATTACTATTGAGTGATAGAATTCTTTCGAGCCTTTATTGCTGCCTCTTAGAAGGAAATTCCTTCACATTGAGTTATTCATACTAATTCAGTGCCCAAGTCCAGAACTTTTTATTTTCAGAGAGAAAAAGCTCCTTCAGGGTTTTTATTTTTCCACTGTTAGTTATATACCACCAGCCTCTAAGAAAAGTATTACTCTGTGTAGTGACAAAGATAGATTGTTTGATTTGACATCCAAAGAACAGTGTTCGGCTCTCGGCTTTGTTACTCAATAGCTATGTGACCACTGGCGAGCCACTTCTCCTCACATCCAGCTCAGTGTCCTCAGTCTAAAATGGCAGTGGTTGGGACCTGCATCACATGGTTCATTCATCCATTCATCTTTATACATTTGTTTATTCACTCGTGACAGATGCCTGCTAAGTACTAGGAATGCAAAGTGAGGCATGGTCCCTGCTGTCATGGAATTTACATTCCAGTGAGGGAGACAATCAAGTCATCACATTAATGAATATGTATTTCCAAACTGATTATACTCTCCGAGGGCTAACAGTATGGTTTTATTAGAGAGTATAGCAAGGGAATTGACCTAAATGAAAGGGTAAAGAGAAGGTGGAGTGGGAAAATGGTTTAATGAAGGGTTCCCTGAGGAAAAGAAATTTGAGCTTGGATCAGAAATACACCACAATTAAAAGCAGGATGAATGTGTTCCCAACAGAAGAAATAGCATGTGCAAATACCCTGGGGTGAGGGTGCACAGAGTACATTGCAGTCAAGGGACTGGAGAAATAACAGTATGTAGAGCTGAGATGCCGAAGGGAGAATGGGAGGAGGGCAGGCTGGAAAAGTAGGCATGAGCCAGCCCAGGTATGGGTTTGCAGGCCATCGCAAAGATTTTGGTTTATCCTAACAGTGAGAAGAGATGACCAAAGATGTTTAAACTTGGGGTGTGCATGCACTTGTATGTAGGTGTGCATGTGTGCGTGTGTATAGGTGTGTGGTCATGTGTGTGTATGAGGCCTACAAATGAGAATGAATTGGAGGGGAGCCAGAGTGAATGTGGAGAGATCAGTCGGAGGCATTGCCATGGTCAAGGCAGAGTACTGGGCTAGGTCGGTGGTAGTGGGAGAATGAGGTATAGATACATGTGAAATCTCTTACATATCGCTTAGATGGGGGGAGATGGAGAGGACCGCAGCCTTCGTTTCTGATTAGTAGGGTGGGATGGATGATGGTGGCATTCTCCGAGATGGAGAACCATGGAGAAGAGCTCAGGTTTTGTAGTAGAGAAGATAATAAATTCAGTCTTAGATACGTGGAATATAAGAACTTCTGAGACATCCATGAAGCAGGTGAAAACATGAGTATGAACCTAGGAAGCAAGATCTCACCTGGAAATAAGAATTTGAGTCAGGAGACGGTTACTGAATTTGTGGTTGTGGGTGAGATTGTGTGAGAGGAAAGTGCAGAATGAGAGGGAGTGACCAGAGAGTTAGAAAGGAAGTCAGGACAGCATTGTTTTGTGACGACCAGGGAATGAGAGTGTTTCAAAAGGAGGGTGTGATTAACAGGATCAAATGCTGCCTAAGGTGAGGTAGGAAGAGCCCTAAATCAGTCTGTGAGATGTAATGGTGGTAACAGTTAACATCTCTGAGAACTACTCTCACACCTTAATTCGTAACTCATCACTCTCATTTCCAGATAAGGAGACTGAGGCATAGGGAGCTTATGTAATTTGCCCCATGTCACGCGGTAATTTGAGTGAAGGAAATACGGTGCTAGGCCCCATTTCCTCAACCGCTTTCATCTGCTGCTCCCTCCTAGTAATATAGAGGTCATTGCTAATGTTGAGACCTAAAGGTCACATAAGTAGGGAAGAAGCTAGATAGGAGCTAGTACTGTCCGAGGTATTAGAAACCCACCCCCCTGCCTCTGGCCTTTGATCTTCTGCTTTCTGCTTCAGTCTCCCTGATCACGAGCTTGAGACCCTTCCAGGTCTGCTAGCTCATGTATAATGGCTTCAATGTTTTCTGCCATGTGGGAAAATATTTGGTTGTTTCCTGAGACTTATTAAGGCACAGGGGAACTTGACAAGGCAGATTGAGGCATCCCATTGACGTGGTGACCATAGGCCCAATTTGCCTGTGACTATCCCAGCTGATGCTTGTCCTGGCATAATTATGACTCTCTCTCCCCTTCACTCTCAAGAGAATCCCAGTTTGGATGGTAAATTATATGGTCTCATGTGATGGGCAGTTTTATGTGTCAACTTGGCTAGGCTTTAGTCCTCATTTATTCCATCACACACTGGTCTAGCTGTGACTGTGAAGGTATTTTATAGATATGGAATAAAGTCTGTCATCAGTTTACCTTAAGTAAAGAAGATTGTCCTAGATAACCTGGGTGGGCCTGACCCGATCACTTGAAAGACCTTAATTGCAGAACTGAGGTTTCTCAGAAGAAAAACGTGCTGCCTCTGAGCAGCAACATCAACCCCTGCCTGGGAGTTCATCCTGTTCTTCCTGACAGCTTGCCATGTGGATTTCGGACTTGCCTGCCTGGCCCCAATAATCACTAAAGCCAATTTCTTGCAATGAATCTCTTAATATATATTTTCTAGTGGCCTGCTTCTCTGGTAGAATCCTGACTAGTACATCTCCCTAAAAACAGAGCCATATCTACCTGTGCCACAGTGGCCCAGGGATTGGAGTTAGGTGGGTTGTCATCTTCTAGGGTCCTAGACTGGAGGCAGGGATCCTGGGGGGTTGTGGTGGAATTTAGGTTGTTACAATGACTAGGGATACTATTGAAGCTTAGTGCCCAGGTGTTAGGATTCTAAATACCTTGCTATGCATAGCAGCCCTGTATGATGGAGAGATATTTTACCTAAAATGCCCGTCAAACCTCATTTACAAACACTGAGAATGATAAAAAGAGATAGTGGCAAGGGAGTTAACGATTCTGGCAGAGGTTGATGACATGACAGGCCATAGACCTAGGTGGGCTAGGACGGAAGTGAAGAAAGGAAATCACTCAGAGGGTACAATGAACTGGAGGTCCCAACAAAATGGAGAAGTAATCCTAAAGGAAGTCAGTGGACAAGTGAGTTGGATGGAGAGGAGACGGCCATGTTGGAGTAAGATGCTGGAATCAAGGGTTTTGAAGGTGCAGTAGTTTCCGTTGACAAAGTCCTCATATGACTGTGGAAGTCGGTGGTAGAGGTGAGTATAGACAGCCATGGGGACTTACTTAGGTCAAAGGTGACAGATGGGTGACCCACACAGATATTTTGATGGAGAGGAAGGCAAGTCCAAAGTTGTGAGGGACAAATGAAATGATATATTGGAAAATTATCTGTGAACTCTCAATGAAGTTATTGTGTTTACAGAGCCTCAAGCAGAAAGGGCCCTGTCTCTTGACACTACACATTATCCAGGGTGCTGCCTGCCTGGGGAGAGCCAAAGCAGATTCTGCTGCCCTTCATTCTCAGTGTGCTGCTGGAGTGTGGACTTTACCTTCACTATGGTCCCTCTCTCAGCATCCCAAAGCAAAGCAGATGTCATCTGACCTGACTGTTACTCACAGAGTTGTGTGACATGACACAGGGAGGACTTAGCTCACCCGAAGTGATAAAGGGAACTGAGGAACAGAGAGCAGAAGTGGCACACCTTAGATTATGTGTGCATCCAGGGACAAGCTGAGATTAAAACCATTCAGGATTTGTTTATTAGACAAAGCCAGGGAAGGATCTGAGGCAATCCTGGGTGCTCACCAACAACTGGAGTCTCCACTGTGATTTTTACCTATACAAGTACCTGGATTTGGTGCCTGCCCCAGAACTTGTCCCTCTCCGAAAGAAGGGGAGTCCAAAGACCTGTTGGTCACAGGTGATAGATGCTGTGTGATGTTATGAAGACACTATGGGTGGGTGTGCACCTGATCAACCATGACAGTCAAACATACTGAGCCTCTCTTGAATAACGAGGTCATTTTGACTCTGTTGTATCAGAAAACTCCTTTTATTTAGAAGACAAATTGACCTATTGTTTATGCTTTTTTTCCTGTATTTCTTCTTTGGCTAAACTTTGATGGCTCTTCTGTGAGCTTTGTGTGTCTAACTAGAACACTGTTACCAGTCCAGACTACTGGCCTTCTACAGGGCTCCTCAGAGTGACAATTAGGTGGTGATATTTATGAGCTCATTGTAGAGAGTATAAATATATTGCAGCAAAGTTTTCTTTATGGCAACTCAAAGCAGTAAGAATTGTTTCTTCACTTCTTAGCTGGGGAACTAGGTGCAGAGAGGGCCAGTGACTAAAATGAGATCACATAGCAAGTCAGTGGGAGAACTGGCTCTGAAGTTGCAGTTGTCTAATGATGGTGGCATTTGGGTGCTTTACTATAAGCTGGGGGCTTTTGCAGGGTTTATTTGAACAATTCCTTACAACTGTCCTATCGTCATCATCCTCACCATTACCACCACCACCATTATCACCATCATTATCATCATCATCATCATCCCTATCACCATTCCAACTGCAAAACCATAGATCAAGAAACAGCATATTTTTATATAGCATATTTTTTCAGAGTCAGGTAATTAACAAATGGTGGGATTTGAGCTCAAGCTATCTGGCTCTATCTATAGGCACACTGAACTCCTCTACTAAACTGCTCTGCCTTGTCCTGCTTCCTTGTACTAGTTTGCTGCCAGTGCATAGGAAGTAACCTCTGCCCGGTGCTGTGTTGGATGAGAGTTAGGAGCATACATAAAATACCAGAGAAAGTGATAGAAATTGATGAGCCATGCACATAGGAATAATGCGAGGGTTGCTGCAGAGCAGCTACACTCTGTTACTGTGTGTGCATCTCTTATGTGAATGCCAAGGTTGTACTATGTGGCATTCTGACATGGCCCACAGCGTTAAGGTGGCTTCCTTCTGGGTAGGCTAGGTAGTCATCTAGTGAGATCATTCCCTATGTCTTTTAATTTTAAAAGACATTGATTCTTAGGAATCAAATCATGAAGATAGAGAGTACTCAACCCCCTCTTTTTATCTAGATGCTAAAGAATGGTGATGTCTAGGAGCAGACCCCTGCTTGGTGGGTATTGGGGATGGTGGCTGTCATGATAAGATGAAGGAGAGACAGAAAGGAGGTGAGTGTTACTGTGCTCTGCTTACCGAAATGGAGTAAGCAGTTTCTTGTAAGAGAGATGATCTAGATTTTTGGTATGCTTTGTGCCCTTCCATTTTGTTATCCCCAGTCATTAGTAAAGCCTCTTGAATTATTCCAGCCCAGAGCCAACTGTGCTGCCATGTACACAGAAAACAGGTAACTTGTGAACACTGGTTCAGTTATAGAGTGGGAGTTGCGGTTAATTTGGACAGGAAGTCCAATGGAGAGTTGCAATTTCTTAGAGTCCTAATGTCCCAATAAGCTGTCTGTTCAGAAGAGTCACCCTCAGAGTCACATCTGGAGGTTTGTCTTTCTGATGGTGGTGTCATTTCTTCTTTATCTAAGCTAAATTTTGCACCTTCCACTGCCTGGCAAGTTTTTCTTTTGGAGGAGTGTGTTGCCCTGGGGCTGTGAGGGCAGGCTGTTTTGCTCTAAATTTTACCATGATTAACAAAATCCTACAGGTGCTTACCAAACACATGGGTCTCCATTACCATGGCCATAAGAGAGAATTACTGTAGAGGGAGATTTTAATAATGTACTTATTACTCTATATAATTTCATCACAACACTAAAATATTGAAGTAGAAAAAATGTACCCACAATCCTGGTACCCCAGCACATTAAACTGTTTCTTTTTTTAAGTAAATTTTATTGATTATGGTATTACAGTTGTCCCATTTTTTTCTCCCCTTTATTCCCCTCTGCCCAGCAGCCCCCTCCTCCTACCAGCATCACCTCCCCTTAGTTTATATCCATAGGTCGTACATATAAGTTCTTTGGCTTCTCCATTTCCTATAATATTCTTAACCTCCCCCTGTCTGTTTTGTACCTACCAATTATGCTCCTTATTCCCTGTACCTTTTCCCCCATTCTCTCCCTTCCCGCTGCTAACCCTCCATGTGATCTCCATTTCTATGATTCTGTTCTTGTTCTAGTTGTTTTCTTAGCTTGTTTTTATTTTTTTAGGTTCGGTTGTTGATACTTGTTTGTTGTCATTTAATGTTCCTTGTTTTGATCTTCTTTTTCTTAAATTAGTCCCTTTAACATTTCACATAATAAGGGCTTGGTGATAATGAATTCCTTTAACTTTACCTCATCTGGGAAGCACTTTATCTGCCCTTCCATTCTAAATGATAGCTTTGCTGGGTAGAGTAATCTGGGTTGCTGGGTTGTAGGTCTTTGCTTTTCATGACTTTGAATACTTCTTTCCAGCCCCTTCTTGCCTGCAAAATTTCTTTTGAGAAATCAGCTGATAGTCTTGGGAACTCATTTGTAGGTAACGCTCCTCTTTTCTCTTATTGCTTTTAAGATTCTCTCTCTATCTTTAATATTTGGCATTTTAATTATGATATGTCTTGGTGTGACCCTCTTTGGGTCCAACTTCTTTGGGATTCTCTGAGCTTCCTAGACATGTATGTCTATTTCGTTTGCCAGATTGGGGAAATTTTCTTTTGTTATTTTTTTCAAATAACTTTTCAATTTCTTGCTCTTCCTCTTCCCCTTCTGGTACCCCTATGATTGAGATGTTGGTATGTTTATAGTTGTCCCAGAGGTTCCTATGCCTCCCCTCAGTTTTAAAAATTCTTGTTTCTTCATTCTATTCTGGTTGAATGTTTCTTTCTTTCTTTGTCCAAATCGTTATTTTGAGTCCAGGTTTCCTTTCCTTCGCTGTTGGTTCCCTGTGTTTTTTCATTTATTTCACTTTGTATAACCTCACTTCTTCTTTTATTTTGTGGCCATACTCTAGCATTACCATGAGCTTCCTGATTACTAGTGTTTTGAACTCTGCATCTGATGGGTTGGCTATCTTTCCCACAGGTTTTTACAGCCAGAGGTTCTGAGGCTTTATTATACGAGTGCTGGAACCCTGGATTGTGTGGACTATCTCACTTGGCAGTTGTTTCTCCAAGTTTTTGTCTGCACATGAATGGGGACCACTTGGCCCATCTGCCACTGCCTCGTCGGCTCAGTTTGCCAGTTGCTGCCTCACTTTATGTCATCTCTGCCCCAACTGCCTATCTTCACCCCTCCTACTGGATGAATGTTTCTTCTTTAACTCTTTGGTTGTCAGATTTTCATAGAGTTCAATTTTCTGGTAGTTCTGGTTATTTTTTTATTTTTGAATTGGTTGTTATCTGTCTTTAGGTTGTGCCAGGAGGTGAAGCGCATCTACTTACACTTCCATCTCAGCCAGAAGCTCCACATCTGCCAAACTATTTCTTTTCATAAAAAATATATTTTATAATATATGAGGAAAATATTGGAGGACTTTAAGTAAGATATAGGCAGCACTTATACTAAGGGATTTTTACACACCACTACCAATAATGGATAGATCTACCAAACAAAAAAATCAACAAGGATATTGTGGCACTGAACAATGCTCTAGATCAAATGGACTTCATTGATATATACAGAACTTTTCACCCCAAAGAAGCAAAATGCACATCTTTTCAAATGCACATGGAACATTTTCAAAGATAGACCACATGACAGGGCACAAAATATGCCTCAAAAAATTCCAGAAAATTGAAATCATATCAATCATTTTCTTAGACCACAAGGGCTTGAAACTAGAAACCAACCTTAAGAAAAAAAACTCAAAAACAGTCAAATTCATGGAGCCTGAATAACATATTATTAAACAATGAATGGGTTAACAAGGAGATCAAGGAACAAATAAAAAAGTTTCTGGAAACACATGAAAATTAACACACAACAGCCCAAAACCTAGGGGACACAGTGAAGGCAGTGCTGAGAGGGAAGTTCATAGCAATATAGGCCTACCTAAAGAAGGTAGAAACATTTCAAATAAACAACCTAACCCTACATCTTCAAGAACTGGAGGAACAACAACAAATAAACTCCAGAGGGAGTAGAAGAAAAGAAATAATCAAGATTAGAGCAGAATTAAATGACATAGAGACTAAAAGAACAATACAAAGGATCAATAAATCCAGGAGCTGGTTCTTTGAAAAGATAAGCAAAATTGACAAGCCTTTAACCAGACTCCTCAGGAAGAAGAGAGGACCCAAATAAATAAAATCAGAAACAAAAGAGGAGAAATTACAATTGATATGACAGAAATACAAAGGATTATAAGAAATAATTATAACAACTATATTCCAAGAAATTTGAAAACCTGAGTGAAATGGACAAACTTCTAGAAACATATAATATTCCAAAACTGAATCAATAAGAGTGAGAAAGCCTGAATAGACCAATAAAAGCTAGTGAAATTGAAGTACTAATAAAAAAAACTCCCAGCACACAAAGGCCCTGGGCTGGATGGTTTCACAGGAGAATTTTACAAAAAATTTAAGGAAGAGCTAACCCCTACTCTTCTCAAACTATTCCAAAAAAAACCAAGAGGAGGGAAGATTCCCAAACTCTTTTTATGAGGTCAGCATCATCCTAATCCCAAAATCAGAGAAAGACACAACAAAGAAGGAAAACTACCGACCAATATAACTGATGAACGTAGATGCTAAAATACTCAACAAAATATTGACCAACCACATCTAGCAATACATTAAAAAGATCATCCACCATGGTCAAGTGGGATTCATTCCAGGAATGCCAAGATGGTATAGCCTTCACAAATCAATAAACATAATATATCACATAAAGAAAAGGAAAGACAAAAAATCACATAATCATATCAATAGATGCTGAAAAAGCATTAGATAAAGTACAGTACCAATTTCTGATAAAAACCATTAGCAAAGTGGGAATAGAGGGAGCATGCCTCAACATAATAAAGGCCATATACAAGAAACCTACAGCTGACATCATACTCAGTGGGCAAAAACTAAACGCTTTCTCTTATCTTAGCGGGAACAAGATGAGGGTGTCTGCTTTCACCACTTTTATTCAACATAGTATTGGAGGTTCTAGCCACAGTGATCAGACAAGAAAAAGAAATAAAAGGCATCCAAATTAGAAAGGAGGAAGTAAAACTGTCATTATTTGCAGATGACATGATAGTGTACATAGAAAACCCTATAACCTCCACCAAAAAACTACTTGACCTAATAAGTGAGTTTGGCAAAACAGCAGGATACAAAGTCAATGTTCAGAAATCAGAGACATTTTTGTACACAAACAATGAAATATCAGGATCAGAAACTAGGAAAAAAACCCTATTTACTATAGCAACAAGAAAAATAAAATACCTAGGAATAAACTTAACCAAGGAGGTAAAAAACCTGTACTCAGAAAACTACAGAACACTGAAGAAAGAAATTCAGGAAGATACAAATAAATGGAAACATAAACTGTGTTCATGGATTAGAAGAATGAACATCATTAAAATGTGCATAGTACCCAAAGCAATCTGTAGATTCAACACAATCCTTATTAAAATACCAATGACATATTTCACAGATTTAGAACAAATATTTCAAAAATTTATATGGAACCATAAATGATCCTGAATATCCTCAGCAATTATGGGAAAGAAGAACAAAGTAGGAGGGATCACAATAGCTTATATCATACTATATTACAAGGCCACTATAATCAAAACAGTCTGGTACTGCCATAAGAACAGACAAATAGATCAATGGAACAGAATAGAGAGCCCAGAAATAAAAATGTATTTTACTCATTATGCTTTTACAGTTGTCCCAGTTTTTCCCTCTTTGTCTCCCTCCACCTGATACCCCCATTCCCTCCAGCAATTCCCCCCTCTTAGTTCATGTCCATAGGTTGTGCACTTAAGTTCTTTGGCTTTCCCATTTCCTATACTATTCATAACATCCCCCTGTTTATTTTGTACCTACCAATTTATGCTTCTTAATCCCCACACTTTTCCCCCCATGTTCCCCATTCCTGTTCCCAGCTGATAACCCTCCCAATGATTTACATATCTATGATTCTGTTCCTGTTCTGGTTGTTTGCTTAGTTTGATTTTTAGATTCAGTTGTTGATAGTTGTGAATTTGTTGCCATTTTAATATTCATAGTTTTTTTTCTTCTTTTCTTAAATAAGTCCCTTGAACATTTCATATAATAATGATTTGGTGATGATGAACTCCTTTAACTTTACCTTGCCTGGGAAGCACTTTATCTGCCCTTCCATCCTAAATGATAGCTTTGCTGGATAGAGTAATCTAGGTTGTAGGTCCTTGCTTTTCATTACTTTCAATACTTCTTGCCAGTCCTTTATAATGCAAAGTTTCTTTTGAGAAATCATCTGATAGTCTTATGGGAACTCGTTTGTAGGTAACTCTCCTCTTTTCTCTTTCTGCTTTTAAGATTCTCTCTTTATCTTTAACTTTTGGCATTTTAATTATGAAGTGTCTTGCTGTGGTCCTCCTTGGGTCCACCTTGTTTTGGATTCTCTGTGCTTTTTGGACTTATATGTGTATTTCCTTCACCAAATTAAAGAAGTTTTCTTTTATTATTTTTTCAAATGGGTTTTCTTGCTCTTCCTCTTTTTCTGGCACCCCTGTGATGCAGATGTTGGTATGTTTGGAGATGTCCCAGGGGCTCTTTAGACTATTCTAATTTTTTTGAATTCTTTCTTCTTCTCACTATTCTGATTGAATCCTTTTTCCTTCCTCATGTTTCAAATCATTGTTTTGAATCTCAGCTTCATCCACTTGATTGTTGGTTCCCTGCAGATATTTCTTTATTTCACTGAATGTAATCTTCAATTCTGCCTGGGTCTTTTTTGCTCTTGTTGTACTCAGTGAGTTCTTTGAGCATCCTGATAACCTGTGTTTTGAACTCTGCATCTGATAGGTTGCTTATCTCCATTTCATTTAGTTCTTTTTTTAGAGTTTTGTTCTGTTCTTTCATTTGGGCCATATTTCTATGTCTCCTCAATTTAGCAGCCCCCCTGTGTTTGTTTCTGTGTATTAGGTAGAACTGCTTTGACTCCTTTCTTAGTAGCTTGGCTTAATGTAGAAAAGGCACTTGTAAATTGTGTGGGGCATAGCCTTATGTAATCACTAGAGTAGGGCAGCCCGTTTTACTTCTTCGTTAGCCTGTGGGTGGGAGTGCTTAGAGAGGGGACAGTGCTGCTGCCTGGCTTCTGGAAGTTTGCCTTGGAGGAAGCTGTTTTCTGGTACTCACCTCGTTTCCAGTCATTTCACTTTCTCCCTGTATACCACTGGTGCCCCTCCAGCTTTTGCCCTGGTGCTGGATCCCAGAGAGGGGTAGGTCTGTCTAAGTCCTAAGTCCATGTGGGTTCTTTAAAAGGAGTCTTCTGAAAACCCAGCAGTTTCTTCCACCACATCAACTCCCACTGGTTTTTACAGCCAGAACTTTTGGGGATTTATCTTTCTGGTGCTGGAACCCTGTGCTATGTGGTCTGACCTATGGTTGGGGTCCCTCACTCCTGAGATATCCCTCCTGGTTTTTATCCTCCATATGTGAATGTGGGACCTCCCATTCTGCTACCTCTCTGCACTGCACCACATCTCTGTGTTCTCTACTCATTTCCATGCCTCTAGTGCTCCACCTGTCTGGATGAATATGCCTTCTTTAAATCCTTAGTTGTTGGACTTCCGTACAGCTCAATTTTCTGATGGACCTGGGTGATATTTTTTTTTGTGGTCTAGTTGTAATTTTTTCTGTAGTTGTGTGAGGAAGCAAATCATGTTTCTCTATACCTCTATCTTTACCAGAAGTCTGAACTAAACTATTTCCATATTTTTATGTTATAATAATCATATGGTATGGTATAGTTTAGAGGTCTTCTTTTGCATGTGTGTGTGTATGTGTGTGTGTGTGTGATGTTTTTGTTTAGTTTTCCTTTATGGACACTATGCTCCAGGTTTCATGGAACAACTTGCCTTCATTGATTTCTGATTTTTAAAAGGCTAATTATTAAGTGTATAGCTGAAATTATTTAGTTGTAAGATGCTGAGCCTGGCCCAGCTATGCCTTTCAGAATGTGCTTGGGTTTGCTTTGCCAACCCAAAATCTTACCTTTGTAAGATGATAGGAATAAATTCATGCATTAGGGAGAAATTATTTTTCACAATGTTGCATTTTTTTTATACATTTAAAAATATTTTGACATAGTCTACACAATATAATGCAGTGATTCTCAGTTGGTGAGGGGGTGATTTTGCCCTGCAGGGGACATTTGACCAGGTCTGAAGACATTTTTGGTTGTCACAACTAGGATGATGTTATGGCATCTAGTGGGTAGAGGTCAGGGATGCCGCTAAACATCCTACAGTGCACAGTATGGGCCCTGCCACAGAGAATTGTCTGGCCTGAAATGTCAATAGAGTTGAGATTGAGAAACCCTGTTACAATGTAAAATGGTGATTTCATAGTTTTATACTGGATGCCTACTTTACTTAAGCATACCCTGCTCCCTTTACAGAACATTAGTTATTTGTTGGTTTTTCAGTGCTGTGGTGAGCATCTTCAAGCCTTGACCTTTGCCTTGCTTTGGGCTTCCAGTGGGTTATTCAAAGGGGTGGGGAGGGGAGGTTCTAGCAACCACGTGACTTCTCTGGGTTTGGAAATCATTGTTGGGACAGGTGGAAGGGCAGGGTTTTTCTATAAATACTACAGGCTGTCTGGAGTTACTGAACTTTATAAGTTAACTTTGGATGCAGGTAACAGGAATACAGTGGAGCAGGCATAAGACTGAATGGAAAGACAAAATCTTGCCACCAGTGGGATCTCAGAAGTGAAATGGATTCACATTGATTCTGAAGGCGTTCTCTTAGGTTGGTCAGTGTGGGTTTGCCTGTACCTGGCCACACCCAGCTAAAACTGCAGCTCCTTCCTCACTTTCTGCCTACTCTCTCTGCTTAATGTTTTTCTTTAGTACCCGCTGCTGTCTTGCATGCTATCCATTTTATCTATTTATCTTAATTATTTCAGTCTCGCCCTCCATTAGAACAGGGATTTGTATACTTTTATTTCTCAACAACCAGAACAGCTCATGGCTCATTGATGTCTATTTGCTGAATGAATGAGTGGATGATTCACAAACACACAAGGTGGTTTTGCTTTTAGTAGAACTTCACCACACCCATTGCTCCCAGATCTGGTTTTCTTTTCTCTCACTCTTTATTTCACTTTGGGTTTCTTGTTGATGTTGGGGGAATGTGTTATTGGAGGGCAGAAATGATTGAGAGAGAGAGAGATGGAAGTCCCCACAGGGGACAAGAATAGGGAGCTGCCTGAGGGAGGTATGGATAAGAACTGCTGCAGGTTGAGAGACAAGAACCACTGCCAGCATTTCTGGGCCATGACTCTTTTGGGAACTGTGCCCTGTGTCACATGGGATACATCGGGCTTCCTTGTCAGATCATCCTAGATGCTGTGAGGATTTTCTTATA
Organism: Mormoops blainvillei; assembly: GCA_004026545.1. Taxonomy (NCBI): domain Eukaryota; kingdom Metazoa; phylum Chordata; class Mammalia; order Chiroptera; family Mormoopidae; genus Mormoops; species Mormoops blainvillei. Next base: position 118,197 of record PVJD01001768.1, read on the forward strand.
GGCCCATCCCACGATGGCAGTCCTGCTGGCCAGTTTCCTCAGTGCCAACCTTGGAGCTCCTCCCTGGGACTTACTGTGGGCTAGATTCTGGGGCATTTCACACCAGACAATTGTGGCCTCAGGCCAGAGTTAAGCTCCTGATCTGGGGGCTCATAGTCACATATGATTGAATGTTTCTGAAATTATGTATATTCTTGACTCAAAAAAATCCCCCACAAACAACCTCTGAGCCTGTATACATACCTTTATTTAAATACCACTAGCCCAAGCTAAACAGGGGTGGTGGGAGCGCAGGTAGGGAGAGGCCATCTGAAACCACTCAGGTGATCAGTGACAGCCCTGCCTCAGGCCTCTGCAACCCGGCAGTTGGTAGATTTGGAAACCAGCATTATGTTTCATGTCACTCAGAGGCAGGTGAGCTGAAACCCATCTCTCCGGCTGCTGGTGCAGCTGCAACTCCAACCAGGGAGTTCTGCACGCCTCAGCTTGGCAGCTTGGGTTCTTGAAAAGTAAGTGACAGGGGCAATAATCTGCACTTGGCAAAGCAATCCCAAACACATTCTGAAAGGCACAGCTGGGCCAGGCTCAGCAACTTTATTCATTAGTCAGTTAATCTTGAGGCTGTCAGCTGAGGCCACAAGGGCAGGCCCAGGCAGGCCCAGGCAGGCAAGCTGTGCTTTCAACAATTCAATCCAGTCTCACAAATGTTGTTGGGCTCGTGCTATGCACGAGGCACTGTGGGTGGCTGCAGAGGCAAAGACAAGTAAGGGTCAGTTCTTGCCTCAAGAAGCTTACCTTCTAGCTTCTCTAAGAACTACAAGAGCCTGGCAGCAGAGAACAGCTGGGATTCAGAGGTGGAAAGGAGAATATCCAGTTGAAAAATCAGGACAAATATCATGGAGGAGTCTTGAAGTCTGCATATAATTCCTTCCTTCCCTGTACAGACACAATAATTAGCCCCCGCAAATGTCCATGCTTTAACCCCCGAACCTATGACTGTATTACCTTATGTAGCAAAAGAAACTTTGCAGATGTTATTAAGTTAAGGATCTTGAGATGGGAGGATTATGTTAAATTATTGAGGAGAACACTAAATGTGATCACTAACATACTTATGTGAGAGAGGCTAGAAAGTCGGGGAGGGGAGAGAGAGAGAGATTTGAAGACACTGCGCTGCTGTCTTTGAGATGGAGGATGAGGCCATAATCCGAGGAATGCTGGCAGCCTCTGGAAAACACAAGGAAACAGGTTCTTCCCCTTACAGCCTCCAGGAGGAAAGGGATCCTGCTGACACATCTTGGACTTCTGATCTCCAGAACTGTAAGGGAACGCATTTGTGTTAAGCCACTAAATTTGTGGTAATTTGCTACAGCAGCATGAGAAACACATATACTCCTTTTTCTTTCCCTTCCTCTTTCCTTCTCTACTTTATTCTTCTTATATTTTCTGCCTTCCTCTCCTTCCCTTACTTCCTTGCTTCCTTCCCTCTCTCCCTCCTTTGTTCCTTCCTCCAATTAAAAAAATAACACATGCTTGTTCTTTTTTTAGTTTCGAACAATATAGAAATGCATAAAGTTAAAAAGGAAAGTTTTCTCCCATGATTCATCCTCTCTTCTTGGTTGGAGGCACAGTGGTTCAGAATGAAGGGCCTGGGTTCACATACTGGCTTTTTCACTTATTCCCTGCATGATGTTTGGCAAGCTATTGGCCTTTATTTGAGTTGGTTTACTCATTTTTAAAATGTGGAAAATGTTACTCACTTCTCAGGATTGTTAACTCAGTGCTTAGAAGAGTAAGCATTTGTTGCATGTCAGCTCTTATTTTCTTTCTACATTTTGTTCTATTCTGTACAAATATATATGGATCTATTAATACAAATAATATAGAGGGACCCATTTTTACTATGATGTCATCCATATTATCCTATAACATGAACTGTTTATTTTAGGCAGGGTTCTGGGTGGAGATGAGAATTCCAGGCACACTGGTGTGTAAGTAAAAACACAATGATGGGAAAGCATGGAGAGTGTTAAAGAGATAATAAATAGAACAAATAGTTTGATATGAGAAAGAGAGGAAGAGAGGGAGGGGGCAGGGGGTGAGAGAGAGAGAGAGGGAAGAAAGAAGAAAGAAGAGAGAGAAACTGGAATGAATGGTGAAGGCCAGATGTAGAGGACCTTGATTGACAAGGAGTGAAAGGGATGCACTAAAGATTTCTGATGAAGGGTTAAAGAGTGAGAAGGAATGAGGGTTGCTCTTCAGGGAGGCTATTGAGGCAATGGAGCAGGGTTATGAGAATATGGAGTGAAAGATAGGCAAGGACACAATGGTAGGTTTAGTAAGGAGGATGGCAGTGAGAAAGGAAAGTATGGATGGATTTAGAGACAATATGACAGTACGATTTCCTGAATTGGACTATTGGTTGAAAAGGGTGAGAGTTAGAAGAAGTCAATATGGCTGCAAGATTTTGAGCACGGGGTACCTGGAAGAATGGTGATGTTAAAATCTTGGTTGTCATGCTTGACGTCTCCTTTCTGTCACTGCCAACATCCAATCAAACAATACAATAATAACAATAAGTTCTGCTACCTCAAGTTCTCAGAATGTCTCATTCTCATCCCTTCATACTTATTCTCTAGTACTCAGTCTAGGTATCCTATCTTTCCAAAAGCCTCCTAGACTCCCTCCTCCCCAGTCTGGGTTGGGTTTTCCTCTTAAGTGCTTCTCTTCAGTGCATGATCTTCTGTGCCTATCTTTCTGCATTTCCATGCTGTTTCAAATGACCTGATTATATGTCTGTCTCCTCCACTAGGTTAGGAACATCTTGAAGGTAAGGACTGTATCTTACTAATCTTTGTATTGTCAATGCTTAGCACATTGCAAGCATGGTTACCATTTTGAATATGTTTGGCTAGAATATCTAGATGGAAAGATAATCTAGCCAAACAAATACAGCTAGAAATATGAATCTGAGGCTCCGGTCAGGCAGATCATAAGTCTTCTGCAAAGAGGTGAAGTTATGAGCCTGGGTAGAGAAGAGGGTGGTGGTTGGCCTTGGGTAGGGAGCTCTCAGATTTAGGTAGTGTGGGAGAGAAAACAGTGAAGCACCCAAAAAAGGGCAGCCAGAGAGTGGTGGGACACCCAGGATGCTGAAATAGCAGGAAAACCAAGAGAGTTTAAAGAAAGGGAATATGGTCAATGAGGTCAAATGTTGCATGGAAGTCAGGGAGACAAGGAACAAGGATAGGTCTTTCATATGTTATTTGGAAGATCATTCCTGAGCTTTGTGATATGAGGAAGATAACCAGGTGATAAGGATTAAAAGAGGGCCGAGTGGTGAAGCAGTGGAAATGCTGATGCCTCTTTCAATATACCTGGAATGGAAGGAAAAGTAGGGATAGAAGAATTGGACTTGAGAGGGAAGCAGCTGAGTGGAAGGTGCTGGTAGAGACTGGGAAGTTGAAAATGTAAGCAAGTGAGGGGATAAGGGGACAGCTTCTGCAAGAAAGAGCACTTTTCATTGGGAGAGGCATGGAGAAGGAAAAGGAAGGGAGGGAGAGTTTTTGCAGAAGAAAGGAGTCAAATGGTCCCTTGATAATGTGGGAAGCAAGGCCATGTTCAGGAAGAAAGGGTGTTGGCGAGTGAGTTTGGGGACAGGAGAGAGGCAAAACATTTGTGTCAGCCACTTCAGGGGTTTTGAGAAGGAATAGCATACAGCCTTTACTGCTTAGTTTTTGATGGGCTCTTGTAAGAACTTGCTTTCCGAGACCTTTTTAGCAGCAGTGGAGCAGGAACAGGGAAAGGACAGTCACTAGGACTGAGAAGACTGCAGAAGGTCAAGGCAGGGGGATGGGTGGTGGGGAATGGGAGCAAGCTCTTTGTAAAAGTGGCTCAGCACAGATTCCATCAGAATGAGGATGAGATATAAAAAACCAGAGTGGGCTGATCACTGCGGCTCATGACAGGTCACGGGAAGAGAGCTTTGTGACACTGGACAAATTTCCCTTCCTATACCCCCTGAGCAGTATCCAGTCATACCAATGCCATCTAATTCCTCTTGACTGGTTTGGAAGGAAAAACAATACCTTGTAGAGAATATCTGTGGTCCCCCTTTTCCCAAAAGAGCCTTACAACCTTTGCTCCCTGATGGCATCTGAAAGCCCTGTGTGGGGTGGCCCCAGACCACCTTTTCATGTTTTCACCCACGTTTGAGTCTGGAGGATTCTGAGTATGTAGGTTTCTCTCTATAACTTATGTTTTCTGTGTCTATGGTTCCTCTCTCATTCTTTCCTCTCCTCCACTGTTTGCTTTCACACCCCTGCAGTTGCCTGTGTGGGAAGTCTGTATCGTGCAACACCAAACTCTGAAAGAAGATGGCCATTGTCCATTGGTAGTAGTCTTCATGGGGAGATGTTTCCTCTTTGGAGATTTTGTAGTGAGGCATTTGGGAGATCCTAGAAATGTCTGCCCCCAAGATGGAAACCTGGTTGGCTAATTGACAAGTATGGGTCAACAAAACATATACATTTAAATTTCCCCCATGGAACAAGCTAGGTCATTGATTCCAGGCCATGAAAGCTGTGCATGGTTGAACCATCTGGAATTATGGAGGCCCGTGAGTGCCAAGAGGCAGGCAGGCAGGAGCTCATGGCACCTCACCACCTCTGTGTTCTTGGGTCCTGTAGCTTCTTCCCGCTCTAATTTTTATATTTATGTTTTTTCCTCTCACGCTTTTTAATTCCTTTCAGGTAGGGGGTAAGCTGTAAGCACCAAAGCCAGGTCATGTTTATGGCAGCGTTTGCTCAGTAAGCCCCGTCTGGGAGGAAGTGGGAGGAGGAGGGTCTGCTCAGTGGCCTGAGCAGCCTTTGTTCCCTGGACGCAGGGTCCTGCTGTCCATATGGGCCCTTCTTTCTTCTCTCACACAGGCTGTCTCTGCCTCAATCCTGCTACCGAGGGATTAGAAACATAGCTCCAGTGTAAAAGTGTGCTACATTCCCAGCGTACAGATGATTCAGATAAAGCCTCTATTTTTAATTTTGCCTATTCTCTCCTTCCTATTGATTCCTTGCATTTCACTGAGGGGATTATTTGATTTGGAGGCAGATTCTGCAATTACCTTACATATTATCTGAGCAACACAGTGCAGGAAAAAGTGGGCTTTGTTTACAAAACCTGAATTATCCAGGTCATGCCATCACTGAAGACTTAGCCTTGGAGAAGATAGAACCTGGGGAAGCATGCAAAGAGACCCCAGTCCTAGACCACCATGCACCGAGGACTCTGCCTGTACATGGCAGAAGCCTGGAGATCACAGCATGTGTTACAGAACAAGGTGTCTCCTCCAGCCTCAGCCTGATCCATTTGTCACTTTGGATTATTTCCCTCATACCTGCGCAGGGAGGCAGCATCGTCAATTGCAAGGATTCCCGGCGTGCTCTATAGTGGCATGAAACACAAATACCATTTCCTCTCAGCTCTGGCTTTCGCAGGGCCTGCCCAAATGCATTTTCGTTGTCTCCAAACCTGGCACTTTAAAACAAATGGAAAGGTGCCTGAATGACAAACACAGCACACATAGTGGGAAGGCCATTTGTGGGGAAATGGTTGGAAATGGTTGCAAGGAAAATCGGTACTTTATGAATATTCACTGATGTGTAAACCTGCACATTGCTTATGTGCTTTTCTGCATTCTAATTTGCCATGAATGCAAATGAGTCCTGTTTAAAATAGAGAGAAGGAGAGCGGGCTCCTTGCAGAACACCTAATTGAAAGATGTTTGTACATCATGTCTGGTATTTAGTAAACAGAGAGACAAATCCAATCGTTTTCCAAATGAGACCTCAGAAACAATAAAAAAATAATGATCACAAAATCCTGGAGAGCAGGAATTGCAGAACTAAGTGCTTTCCTAAAAAGGGGGACGTAATTACTCTGTCTCAGGGTGCAATTAGTGTCCTAATTATATGAAGTTGGATTTTGCTTATCTCTTCGGTGACCCATATGTCAAGATTTAGCTGTCTTGAGGAGTTATACAACAGAGGGGCTGGGTCCTGCACTGGGAGCTGGCGATGGGTGGTCCTGTGGGGAGAGGGGCCCAGATAGATGCTACTTTGGGAAGTACCTTCATCTTTCTTTTGGACTGACAGATGGTTTCAGTTTGGGTTGGACTGCCTGCTGCTGCTTTCAATGCAAGAGTGTTACCTTTTTGGATTCATGAAAGCCACTCAATCAAAGATAAAAAGGCAGGCCAGTGTGAGGAATCAATAAAATCTCTACTTTCAGCTGGAGTGTCTAATAGTAATTCTTCTCGTGTCACTGCCTGGTTAAACAGTCATAGTCCTGCTAAAAGCCCTATAAGACATAATAGATTCATGTGACTTTGCTCTATTGTGTTGCATTTGGTCTGAAAAAGGGGAGAGGGAATCCTGCTTTTCTGAAACAAACCAGACACTGAAGCATTGTGCATCAAAATATATTCACCCACTGCAGGTCATCTCATTAGAACAGAGGAGGCTTCCTTTGTGCACCACTTATATTTCCAGGCACCTGATATACTCATTGCTAACCCTCCTTTGGAGATGTTTCAGTACCAGTCCCAAGTCACTCTGCTTACATTTACGTGTGTTCTTCAATGGTAGTTGTTCTTGGAAAAATCATAAAAACAAGTACTTTTTAATTTCAAACCAAGCCAGTTGTACACATTGAGATCTGCTCCTGGGGAATTGACAGCAAATGTCGCCCGTGTCAGAGCTGACATGGCAGAGAGTCTCAGGTAGGGCCTTTGGCAATGGCTTCTTGTGAAATGAGTTTATGTTGGTCTGGGGGAGCAGGGTTTTCTTTAAGGTCCTTGAGTAGCAGTGTGGTTAAAATTTATGAGCAATGCTGTCACTCTCCTTGCTGAGAGCCTCACGGGCCCTAGAATTGCCCCAATCCCACAGCCAGTGAATCTTAGAGGTGTCTGGGCCTTTTCTTTCTAATCTTTCTTCCTTCCATCTTACAGAGAAAAAAATGAAGTGTTTGTGTCTGAGTTGCGCAGCATTAAATGGAAGTGGCTGGGTCACCACCCACACATTGATGTCCAAGGATTTTGAGCAAAAGAGAATCACAGAGCATGTTATTTTGCCATCTGTGGCAAGAAAGAAGTGATGAGACAAGTGGCACTTTTTTGGCCATTCCAAGCAGGTTCTTTGATCGGGAGTGGCCTCCGTGAAGGTTCCACTGACCTCTCCTCTCTGCACCCCTCCAAACCCAGGCCACTGCTCACCCTTTGCTTCCCTTGGAAGGCCTGTCTGCTGCTGTTGGGCCTCGCCTGAGCCATCTTTAGCATATCGTGGAGGGCTGCAGAAGACAGAAAAATATTGAGTGTCTTTTCTCTTGTTGCCCCATCACACCCCTCCCTGGGAAACTTCAGCAGATGTAGACAAGACTTTAATAGCTACATAAAGAGAAATGCATGACAGCCTCATTAGGAGAGCCATAATGGGCTGTCGGAGGACCTCAGAGAGGACGATATATCAACATCTACTTTGTCATGGCCTTGCTAATGATGGCAGTTTGCCCCTACTCATAACCGTTCATTCATCGCCCATTGGACCTGGCTCCCGATAATACTTCGCCCTCTCTTGCATCAGTCTCCCTTTGAGGCCTTCTACAATTGCTGACACAACTCTTTAATGCGGGTAAATCAGAGCCGGTAAGTGACAATCGTAAAAAAGCAGTTAGCGGGCCACCCCATGGCTTGCCTTGATATGGCGCATTAAGGTTCTTTCTTTTCTTTTCCCAGAGGCCCTCCGTCACACTCCATCCTGGGCCCAACATCTGCAGGAGGTCAAGGCACCGGGAGGCCTGAGTTTTCCAACCATCTGCTAAGGAAAAAGGAAATCAGTGCCGGAGGATGGAGGAGAAGAACCTAAATGATATTCTGAAGACCTTCTTAAAGTTATTTATTGTGGGCGAGGACAGGAGAATCGTTATGAATGCTATCAGCCTATTGTCTTCCTTCTGTGCCTCAGAGGGCTGCGGACATAATTAAAGTCTTAGCTGAGTTCATTTTTCCCCTTGGAGGCTTAAATAGCCTGGAGTCATTTCCCATTCCTCCCTTCCCACTAGCCCAGGTCCTCCCTAGCTGCTGAAAAATTCAGCATTCCTATAAACTACAGCACTTTGTAAAGGTCACGCGCCAGTTAATCTGAACCCGGGTCTGGCGCCTTGCTCACTGTCGCTGCAGCCACGGCTGTCCTGCCCAGTGACGGGGGCTGCCTGTGGATGACGAGAGGGGCACGAGGCAGGCACACAGAGCTCTTTAAATATTGCCGAGCAGTTCCTGGATCAGCATGATATTTAAAGATTTTTGTTCCACCTGCCTGCGAAATAGAGAGTCCAGCCGAGAGGCAAGAAAATGAATATGGATTTCTTGCCCTTTCAGTGTATTCACTCCAGAAAATAGCCATTTCTTTCTTTTTTCTTTTTTGCCAAGCTGGGACTGCAGGCTTCAGGCAACCACGATTACAATCATGCATCATGAATGAAATGTGCCATTTGGAGAAAATCAGCCACTCATTCCATTTCAAAACCCCCTACAAATCAATAGCGCTAGAACAGTTTTCGGGCTGAGCTGGATGTTGTGCTTGAACTAAAGCACTTTCTCAACATACTTCTGACACTCAAAGTTGCTGGGGGCAGACTCTGTGCCTGGGGCTTCAGCAAGAGAATTATCAGCTTCCCAAAACTGGGTCTGGTTCAGCATGTGACCAGGGAAGCGAAACTTAGTGCTGATGGGTAGAACACTGAGCAGGGTCAGAAGACAAGCTTCCTAGCTTGAGTGTTGCTGCCTGAGTTAGCTTTTTATGAATCCTTTCATTCATAAAACATGTCTAGAGTGCTTCCTGTGTGCCAGGCACTGTGTGTAACTCTGGGATATAAGAACAAACAAGGTGGACACAACTCCTGTCTTCATGTGACTTCTAGAGTTTAATATGAGAGACAGAACAATTACTGGGCAAGTATGATACAGTGTTATAAAACTTAGTACAATGGGAACATTTTTCATGTCTCTAGTTTCCTGTTTGTTTTTTTTAATAGGCAAAATACAGAAGTTTAAGAAGATAAACTCTCAAGACATTCTTCCCTTTCAGGATGGATTTCTAATCCATCAGTAAGGCAATTAGACAATCAAACATTCGACCTTATTTACGGGGCTAGACAGGCTCTTGCTCCTTTTGTTCTCAAGGTCAGCACAACCTGGTGCAGATCCAAGACTCAATGCAGATGAAGTGTGAACTCCTAGTTCAGGTGCCAGGTAAATGTTATGGACTTTGAGAAGTTTGTGGCAGTTCAGAGCGTTCCTTGGGATTTCAGAGGAGGGAGAGATGGCTAAGTGCCTTATCAGTGCCAGATCCATTTTTCTCTGCATCTTCTTAACTACTCCCCTGGCTCCTATTACTTATATACGGAGAGGACTCCTAAATTCATGTCTCCAGCCCAGATATTTCCTATGAGCTTTTCCCTCCCCCTCGCCATTTCCTTGGCTAACTCCTACTCATTTACTATCTCCCCACTTGAGCAACATTGGCTCTAAGTGGCTTATTTATTCCTTTGAACCAAGTTAGCTTTCCTATTGTACATTCCTGTGGCACCCTGGTCTTTACCATAGGATTTGCCACATTTGGGGGGCGGGGGTAATCATTTAGTTAACTCTCTCCTTTACAAGTCTGCAAGAACCTCAAGGGCAGAGGTGGTGTCTATTCCAGTCACTGTTGTTCCCCAGAGCTACTATAGAGCTTTGCATTTTATTGGCATTTGGTGAGTAATTTGTTTTATAAATGAATAGTTATCAATTCTTCTAGGGAATAAACATACTTTTCTTTAAGGCATGATTCCAGACCATTTCCCCCTATTTGGGTGGTCTACCCCAGAGTAAGAAAAAAATAAACTGGCTTCATGCCACTATGTTTCCTATGGAGTGTATTGTCTTAGGCAGACCCCCCCACCCACCAAAAAAAAAAAATCACAGTCTGAGACAAGGTTTAAATGCTCATGTGTTATTTGGATGGTGCAATTCCAGGGCAATGAAAGTGAAGGAAAAGAGAAGTGAGGCAGGGGAGGATGGAAAGCCACTCAAGGAGATGTGTTACTGTGCTGGTCCTGCTTCATGATGGCACATGTGTGCATGTTTGCACATGTACACACACAAAACCACCACCACCACCGCCAACAAAATAATTATAGCCAGTAGCTCAGGAGGTGCATGTGCTCAGCCGTGCAGGATGTTTTGAGAGAGACCAGAAGGAAAAACCAAGCCTCAGAGCAGTCCTTGGGAGGAAAAAGAAGGGGATTTATCCTCCCACTCCAACTCCCATTGGTCAAGGTTAAACCCTATGGGAACTTCTCTGTATTTATGGTTTGTTTTATTTGACCCTCTTGAAAGCCACCAAGGAAGTCAGAGCCCATGCCCTATACTATGATATTTCTTCTGAGTCATGTATATGCAGAACGGAGTAAATATAGTAGGCCTGAGACTACTATTTTTAAAAAGGTCTGCTTGCAATGGTTGGCCCTTGGTTGGCGTCTAGCACTTTAGATTTTAGGAGGGTTCCTACCACTGTACCTAAACGTTTTTGTGCAAGTGATGGTTTATGCTGATGACTTGTTTTCCTTCTTGGAATCTGGAATTTGGGTATGTGCTGACAGAGGATGCTTACATGGCCAGTCCCAGACAAAAAACTTGGGGACACTAAGTCTCTAATGGGCTTCCTGGTAGACAACATTGCCACATTTCATTGTGGGTTATTGTCACAACCCATTGCTAGAGGAATTGAGTCAGTCTTGTGGGACTTCACTGGGGGAGGACTCTTGGAAGCTTGGGCATGGTCTCCCCTGGACTTCTCCTCATGTGACATTTCCCTTTGCTGACTGTGCTTTGTATCTTTTTGCTGTCAGAACTCATAACCATGAGTATGACTTTTTGCTGGTGTCCTGTGAAGCATCCTCATGAACCAGTGAACCTGTGGGTGTTCTTGGAGACCCCTTGGAGACACAGTGTAGGTGGCTGGTTGGCCTTGGGTTGAAGAACCAAGCAAGCTTTGGGAAAGTGGTAGGCCAAGGCAGAGGCTGAGGTGAAATAAGAGGATGAGGGTCTGGGAGACAAGGGAGGCTGAGGAGGTATAAAGATGTGCTTGATACAAGTAGCAAAAGAGCCCAGATGGACCTTGTTGGCTACCAGCCGTGAAAACTACTCAGTGGATTATTTCTTTGCCTTGGTTTTATTATGGATGAAATGATTATAATTATATCTACCTTGCAGTATTATACAGATTGGTATATGACTTGTTTCAATCTTGTTGACTTTCAGGACAAGGCATTTTGACCCCTTATCTTTAGCAGCTGTATTTGGGAGGAGTGTGGGGGGAGGTGGATGGAGAGAGTGAAGGTGCAGCAATGGGCTAGGACTGCCACTGTGTGTGAGGAGGAAGTCACTATTTCTACCTCACCAAGGTTGGAATGAAATGTTTTGGACAAGATGATCCCTGGTTCTAGATGTGGTGCTAGGTCTTCCTGACACAGAAGCATTTCAAGAGAGTTCTCTTTAGACTGCCCAGATACCACTTTCCAGATGATGACCATCTTGGGTTTGACCTGGGACCACCTAAGACTACACAGGATATTCTTAGGCCCCCATTTCCTCTATCAGTGATTATTAGAATTATTTGGCTGCAAGCAACAAGCTTTAACTAATATAAGCAAAAATGCACTATTGGAAGGCTTCAGAGTAGCTTGCAAAGAGTAGGAGCTGAACAAGTAGGTTTCAGGTGGGGCAGACACCAGGGCAGTTCTGGTGCCTCAGTAGTTGGACCAACACTCTAGAGTGCGATAGTTGGTGGCAACTTTCACCTCTTGGCTCCCCTTTTTGTGAAAGTTTCAGATTCCGCAGAGAGGGGCAGTGATTGGCCTCCTTGGAGCACTTGGCTACCCAGGTAGTCAGGAAGAGGAGTTCTGTGACTGGTAGCTCAATCAAATATGTCAGGGGAGAAAGAATTCTCCAAACAAAGGAGGATGCTATTATCAGAAGCAGTTGAGACATTGACATTGACCTATTTTTCTAACATGGCCTCTGTCCTATGGAACTTAAGTCACCAGGTCACAGTTCTGCATCTGAGACGTCAGAAGCCTAGTGCTGCCATGGCACCCTGGGGCTTTGTCAGATTTGGTCACTCTTGAGGGTTTTCCGTGTCTCTTTGGTTTCTGCATGCCCTCCAAACATATCCAAAAAACAATTTGGATGGGCCCCTATTAATGTTACTGATCTCTTCTTGCCACCTAATAGTATACTTTTGTAGAACCTCGATGGTTTTGTTATCTAAGTGCTTTTGCCTTTTATGCTTCTCCAAGCCTTTGAAGATGCTCTATTGTCTGATCAGATTGTGTTTTCCTTGGCTACAGATACCTCCTCACCTTCAAGCTCCAATATCATCCTTTCTGGGATCCTCGTCCTCCCCAAAGCTATGCAGTTGGTGTGGCAGTGGCTTATGTAGACTTCAGGTCCCTTGGCTTCCAGCTAGAGTCATTATAATAAAGTGGTTGCTAATTAGGACTTTGGGGTAAAAAAAACCTTGGGTTCAAGTCCCCGTTCTGCATTTACCGCATCAGACAACCTTGAGAATGTTACTTACCATATTGGAGACTTGGTTTTTTCTCCTTTAAAGGAAATATTATCAGTACCCTCCTCATAGAGTCTTGTGAAAATTAAATAAGGTAAGGCATGTAGAGTGGTTTGCACAGTGCCTGGCACAGTGTAAGGGTTCAGTAAATATTAGCTATTATTGTATTGTATTCCTGCCCCAGCAAGATTATGTTAATGAATTAAAGTAAAGAGAGTTTTAAAATCCTCAGGGGCAAGTAGAGTAGCCATAATGTGCAAAGACTTGGAAAGCACCAGGGAAGAGTCAGTATTGAAAAGTCAGTGGAAGTGTAAACAAATCTTAAAATACTAATTAGGCAACTGCATAATCCACTGTTCTAAATAATGAAATATATATGGTATTGCTTGCTATTCATGGTTCCAAATAATAAACTCTAAATTAGTCACTCAGAGCATTATTAATAACAAAAGACAGTCTGCAATGTACTTAAAGTTGTATTTTTGACCCTCATGAATTTGATAATAAGAGAAAAATGTCAAAATCAGACTCTTTTGAGATTAACATGGATCCCTAAGGTAGTTTGTTTTTGGGGGAAGGTGATTAGATTTGGAACTGGAGCACCTGAGTGTGAGTTCCGGCTTTGTTGATTGCCAGGTCTGTGATCTTGGGGAAGACATAGACTTCCTGGGTATTTCCTCACCTATAAAGTGAGAGAAAACACTCTCACAGTGCTGTGACTTTAGGCGATAAATAATCTACATTAAAAGACCTTAAATATTGCAAAATGCTTTCTAGGCTATAAGTGCAGTTTTACTCAAGAACATACTTATATAAACACAGCATTCATTCATTCACTCCTTTGTCCTTTCTTTAACTGAGCAGCACCTGTTGTAAATGTAGCATGGTATGAGTTTCAACTGGGGGTAAAAATGCAGCAGAAATTGTGGTGTCCACTCTCAAGTAAACAGTAGGCTAGTTAAAATGACAATATACACAGCACATAGCAAATGCATCCTTTTAAGCTGTTTCTGCATTTAAATCCAGGGAAATACGAATTAAGAGAAAGATCAGGATTAACTCAAGAAAAGCTGTCATGAGGGAGGTTTTAAATTGGGTCCTGTACTACAAGTGGGAGTGAGGAGGACAATTACATGACTGGAACAGAATGAGTGAGACCGGTGAGGAAACAATAAATGTTTGGTAATGGTCCATCAACAACCAGTTAATGCACACATTTGTACTGGGTACAGGATGATTCCACTACTGTCCTAGGTGCTATGGGGGATCGAAAGAAGGGAGAGGCTTGACTGCAGTCCCCTAGAACTTTGCAGTCTACAAAGTACTAGGAGAGGTGAGAGAAAGTACTGGAAAAGTCCCTGAAGAAGCGACGGGGCATGAGTTAAGTGTTACATGCCTTTGAACTGAACTGTAGGGTTTAGCCATCTCGAAAATCTGCCTGATATTTTTCTACAGAGGAAGACTGTACCTTTAAATGCACAGCTCAAGAAAACATTTCAGTCTGCCAAGTTTCTGCTAAGCCATCCTGAAAAAAAAATATTCAAAGGCTTTCACCAGCCAGAGGCCCCAATATCTAATCTCTGTCTCAAATGATAAATGACATTCGTCAGTTGACAAAGCAAATGGCCTCAACCATTTGAGGACATGGTCCTGCTGTGCATAGCACTCCTGTTGCACCTTGAGGTGAAATAAAGCCTCTTTGTGCACAAGCCTTCCGGAGAAAGAGCTGGGAAACGAGTAGCCTTTGCTCTGAAGGCAGCTCCTCAGTAGAAGCTGAAACCCTGGTAGAAAATAACCATCTGGTCAGGAGGGGATTTCTTAGGCCTGGGGGCTGGGTTGTGTGGGGATGGCCACCCTGGGACCTTGCTGATGGCATGCACTTTGTCTGTGTTTATGAGGGGTCTTTGTTCTTTTCTCTAATATCCTATGGATCCTAGTTTTGGAGCAGAAATCAATGTGATGAGCAGGAGACAAAATCAAGGGATAGGGCTCACATTGGCATTAGTAGTGCAGTTGAAGGTGGTGTGCATGGGGTGGGGGAGGTTAAGTCATTTTGGTACTTTGGGCTGTGGAACGCTTTTTCTTTGTGTGATTCTCTCTCAAACTGCAGGATGTTTAACGTTCCTGTCATCATTTACTAAATAATAGTATTGCCCTCCCCCACTCCCAGCCATTGTGATGGTTAATACACTCCAAAGAATTTCCACCTCTGCTTCCAGTGCTCGAGTAGAACCCAAAGGCACGTGGAATGATGGATGCCAGCAGGGACCATGTGGTCCACTGGGTGCCAGTCAGCTCTTCTGCTCTCACGGAGCCTGGGGCAGGGCAGGATTTATGCCCTTCTCAAAACTGGCCCCTGGGGGTGAGGGTGGTGGACTACCAGTCAGATTTTGTGTGTTCCCCACTCAGCTTTCTGAGTTAGGGGTTTCCTCCATGCCAAGCCCTGTGGAAGCACCCAGCAACTTTCCAGAATGAGGCGAGGGCATAGCACTGGGTGCGGCAGACCTGCGGGTCAGGCAAAGAGAGTTGACTGGTTAGATATAGGGAATATCATGATAGTCTCTCTGCAAATGGCTCCTTGGAAGAAGGGCTTTCCAATTTGATCCAGTCTAGGTTGAGGGCCCTAAGGTCAAGTGGCCTCATCATCTCTTCTGGTGTTTTCTAATGTATGGCCCATTGACAATTTGCATTACAGTGACCCAGGATACTTGTGGAAAATGCAGATTCATGTCCCTACAATGTCAGGTTCTCTGGGTTTGGGACTGGCAATCTAAATTTAAAAAATACCTTCTGATTCCTCTTCCAGGTAATGTTTGGGAGAATTATACTCTAGCCAAGCATGAGTTTTCTATAGAAGAACCCTAAACATGTCTAGTGGAGGGGATCTCACTCTCTCTGGAGGCAGCCCATCACCTCCCCCCACCTCCCATAACTCTAAAGCCCCACAAACTTACCCCAATGAGTAAAGTATGGTCTCATTGACAATGGAAGAATCTCAAACTCACCCTGTGGTATGTTTGTGTGAGTGTGTGTGAATGTGTGTGCGTGTGTTCATGTGTGTGTGAATGAGTGCATTTCAAAAGGGCTTGAAAAGATACATGAAAACTTAAACATGGCTCTTTGTGGGAGAGGGAGTAAAGTATGGGTTTGCGAGGAAGTTAAATGAGGACTTTTATATTCTCTATATATCTGTATTGCTTGAATTTGTCTTTGACAATGTACCTGTATTAGTCATGTAATTTAAACCAGAAAAGACAAAATAGCACCAAGACTGACATTCTTTATATTGAGTCAAATCTGCTTCACTCCATATTTCCCCCTCTGGTTCTCGGGGAATCACTTCACACAGAATGTCTCGTTGTTTCCCTACCTGTCAGAAGTGTTTGAATGTTGCTAGCTTGTCCCTTTTAGGCACCAGCTCTCTATGCCAAAAGGCCCGGGTTCCTTGACCCCTGTGCTAGGATCTGGTGCATGAATCTTCCTGGAAATTGCCCCTCCGTACCTACCTGCCGATGCTGTTCAGCTTGACCATATTCTGTGAGAATTATGTTCCATACTCTGTACCAAGAGCAGTATTCAGGTGTGCTGTGGCCAGAACAGAGGGAGTCAGACAGTCATCTCTGTCTAACTAGGTCCTATCTTTCCATTAATGCTGCTAAAGGCTTCTCGGCAGCCATGTCACACTGATGGCTCCTATTGAGTGTGGAGTCAACTGAAGCCCCTAAATCTTTGTCACACTGGCTGCTACCAAGGCTTATCCCCACCACCCTGTATTGCTATCAGCTGGCTTTCTGGACCCAAGTGGAGAACCTTAAACTAATTCCTATTACACTTTATCTTGTTAGCCTTGGCTCATTGATCCAGGAAGCTGAAGCCTCTTTTCTTTCTGGATCTTGATTTTGTTCCCAGCAGAAACCGTTTTCTGCAAAGTTTGATTTTATTTGATTGCAGAAGAAAAAAAAAACCCCACACAAAACCCTCTTTATTTTGAACAGGAGACTCTCCTTGAAAGTTAACTCAAAGCTGGCATTTTCTAATACCCTGAGCAAATGCAGAATTTTCTGTCAGTTTGATGGGACAAAGCTCCACTTCAGGGTCTGCTACCTGTAGGCTCCAAAGGCAGGTCCCACGACATATGCCACTGTACTGGAAGGGAGCTCTGCAGACAGCAGGCCCCTTCCCAGACAGATGGGTGTCTCTCCTCCTCTGAAAGGTCCCCTGGGTAGGCTCGACTGGGAGCATCTTCCTGAAATAGGATGACTGTGTATTGTGAATGACTTTATTGCTCAGAGCATCTGGATGTGTTGTGATAAACAGCATGATAGATGGTTTTAATGCCTCTAGAATGGGTTGCCCAGGGAGATGGAACAGAATGGGGAACATTTACTTCCCTGATCCTTGGAACAGAGTAGGGTTGCTCACAAAGGGTTGCTCACTACACCTGAGTAGTTCTTCCTTCTCATCTTGGTAATTTCAGCACCATGGACCTGATGGGGGGACTTAGAGAAGGGAAGATTTGCTGGAGGTTGTGAGCTGGATGGATAGAGTACTCATTGGTATGTACAGCAAATATTCTTTGAGGGTTGATGCAGGTCACTGTACTAGGCACTGGGGATAAATGGCAAAAAAATTAGACATGAGGCCTAGTCAAAGAGGCATATGTTAATAAAGGAATGACTCAAAGACACATATGCAACAAAGAGAACAGGTGATGATGGGAAATCTAATTCTAGTCTGGAAGGTAAAGGAAGGCTTCTCTGAAGAGGTGACACTTCAGCTGAAATCTGCAAGTTGAGTGGGAAGTAACTTGACAGTGAGATAGAAGATATGACAGGTATATGCTAAATGTGTGCTAAGGCTTGGTGGCAGGTGGAGACATGGCATGGTCCAGGATAGTGAAGAAGGCCAGTGTGTCTGGGTGAGGTGCATAAGGAGGAAGCATGTTGCAGTGTAAAGTAGAAACATTGATAGTAATAATATCGGTGATATTAACTGATGTTTTTACCTAAGGTTCACTATGTTCCAGGCACCACACTAAGGACTATGTATGTATTCATTCCTTGACTGTGTCATCAGGTCTGTGTGTATGAGGTAGGTGCTCTTCTACTTCTATTTAACAGAAGGGGAAACTGAGACGGAGAGAAGTTAAGTAACATGTCCAAATTGGTAAGGGGCAGTGCTCTTCAGGATCTTAGGGGTCCTTTTAGGGATTTTGTCCTTTATCTGAAGAACTGGAAGACGATATTGAAGATATTAAGTAGAGCAGAGATATGACAAGATTTGTGTTTTGAGACTCCTTTGGCTGCTGGGTGGAGAGTGGCTGGAGAGGAGCACAAAGATACAGGTGAAAACCAAAGGTGGCAGACGGCAGCCGCCACAGTTGTCCAGATGCGAGATGCCAAGAACTTGGACTAGTACAGTGGCTGTGGTGAGGCAAAAATGACCTGACTGGAAAGGGAGGATATTTTTAAAGTAAATCGAGACCTGGTAAGAGGTTGAACAGAGGGGGAGAAAGAAGATTCAAGGACAACCCCTAGGTTTCTGTCAAACCCAGATGGATGGACGAGAGGATTTTGAGTTCCACTTTTGGCACACTAACGTTGATGAGCCTTTGAAAGAATCAGGCTGGCAGCTGGATGAGAACTTGTAGTGCTCAAAGGGGAGGGCCGGACTCTTGATTCTTGGGGTCATTGGTGAATAGGTGGTGAGTGAAGTGGTAGCCTGGATGCAATTGCCTGGGGAGAGAGGAGAGAATAAGAAACTGAAAGGATCTCGGACTAGCCCAGCCACAATGAATGCCAGCATGTATTGGCCAGATAGAGGAAGGAGGTCTGTAAAGGTCACTGGGAAGGAAGTGGCCCTGGGATGGAAACCAGAAGACTATGAGGGCACACTGCCCAGGAGAGAATCTGTACGTAGAAGGGGCAGGGTTACTAGCATTGGTTACTTCTGAGATGTCACATAATATGAGGAATGGAAATTGTCCATGGTATTCACCAATGTGGATATCGCATTCATTTCCTAGGGCTGCCATAACAGATCGCCGCAGACTGGGTGGCTTAAACAGCAGAAGTTTATTGTTTCATTGTTCTGGAGCTAGATGTCTGAAGTCAAGGTGTCCGATGGGCCATGCTCTCTCTGAAGGCTCTGGTGGGGAGGCTCCTTCCTTGTCTCTTCCTAGTTTCTGGTCATTGGCAGCAATCCTTAGTGTTCCTCGGCTTGCAGATACATCACTCCAATATCTGCCTCCATCTCCACATGGCCTTCTTCCCTGTGTACCTGTGTCAGTGTCTAAATTTCCTTCTTTTTATAAGGACACTAGTCATATTAGCTAGGCCCACCCTAATTTAGTATGACTGTACCTTAACCTGAAAATGACTCTATTCTCAAATAAGGTCACATTCACAGGGGCTGGAGGTTAGAAGTTGAACACATCTTTATGAGGGACACAATTCAACCTACAACAAAAGTCACTGGTAATTTCGAGAGCTGTTCTTATGGCAAGATACGGGAAGATGACTAGAATGTGTTGAGAAGGATTTGAGGGGTGGGAAATTAGAGCTAGCATAAGAAAAGATAACTCTCTAGAACCATGGCTGACTGGGCACTAGACCAGGGTTGGAAAACCTTCACCTGAGTGCCAGTTCCACCACAACTGGTGTGACCTTGGGTAAACCACTTCTTCCCAGAGCCTGGTTTTTCATTTGGGGAATGATCGTGCCCACGTGATCCACCTTTAGAATGACTTGGAGTTCTTATGAGGCTCCAAGGAGGTAAGGCTCAGGAAGACTTTGTAGAGTCCAAAAACCTTAAGAGTTGCAGGCAATTACGATTCTGTGATTTCAAGGAAGACTCTTCCCTGTGGTTGGATATATGTGTCTACGGGCCGGCTTGAGGCAGGGCCCAAGAGGAGTATCAGGACTGTGGAGCTTCTCCCCCTGAGCCTGTTGACCCACCTAGATAGCACGGAGAACCACCAGAGGCCTTCCTCAGTGTCCTCTGAGCACTGTGGCTGGAGGAATGATGTGGGCATAACTTTGTGGCGTGGTGTTCCTCTGTCTTTGCCTGTAGGAGGGTTCACATCAGTCAGAGAGGCCTTACACACTCCGTTCTGGAACTTCTGATGCTGGCAGAGAAGTTGGAGCCCAGAGTCCTTGATTCTTGGGTGCCAGTTAGGGGCTTAAGAATTTTACCTGCTGAGGTCTCTGCTCCTATGCCTGTCACTGGGGTAGGCCTTTGGGGGTCAAGCAGTAAGAACTTCTGTGTGTTAACAAGGACGGGGACATTTTTCCATAGGGTCTGGAGAAACTGGCCTGCATACAAAAGCTGGTTGTGGAGGTGGCAGCGGAGCGAGCCCAGGGCAGCTGAGATCCACAGCCCTAGTCATACAGGGAGTTTCCCCTGCAGCACGGAGCTCAGTGATGGGGTGCAGGCAGCAGACAGCACCAGGGAGTCAGACAAGCAGACAGCTGTGGCAGGCTCGGTGAGGAAGGGCAGACTGTCCTCCCAAGAGCAGGAGCTGGTTGGCTGTAGGGGCTTAGTTGCTAGCAATGATTAATTTACTCCTTGCCGGATCTGTCAGGTGTTAGGGCCCAGGCACTGGGCTAGATGGCTGGTATAGGGCCAGGGCTGAGAGGCTGCAGGAAGGAAGCTGGGCTCTGGGTGGGGCCCCTGGCCTGGTTGGGACAGTGGGATACCAAGCAGGGTGTGTTAACAGAAAGAATACCTCCCAGCACAGCAACCCTCCTGTCCATAGAAATCACCAGTGATCTCTTTAAAATGCAGATTCAGATACAGCAGATCTGGGGTAGGGCAAGAGGTTCTGCATGCCTAACAAATTCCCAGGTGATGCTGAGCTGTTCACTTTCACAGGGCACATTCGGGGTGGTAAGATTAGGGGCAGGGGGTTAATTAGCAGCATTCAGGGGAGCCTCATGGCACTCAATAGCAGGGACTTGCAGCTGAGTCTCTGAGTCTCTGGAGCTGGGAACCTGCCAGCTGTCAGCAGTGATGGCCCCTCTCTCTGGAGCCACATGGTCTCTGGTCTGAACATCTCTCTTCTCCTCACTAGCATGACTTCCTCTACAAGCCCTTGTAACCCGGCTTGCCCTGGGCTGCCTTAACCATGCAAGGATTCAGACCCCAACCTATGGCGCCAGCTCCCAACTCTGTCAGCTCTAGTTTTTTTGGTCTCTTACTTCAGACTTTTTCTCTCTCAAGATTCTGATTGGCTCAACTGGTCAGGTGTCCACACTTGGTCCAAGCCACTCTGGGATGCTGTGGGACACCACCCACTGGGCAGACTCAGTGAGCTGGACAAGAGAAATGCAACCTTGATGAACTGTTTTAAACAGGTGTGATAAAAAAAAACTCTTGGAAAAAAATTGATGAGAATTTTAGCATATATTTTGGCCATTTTCCAAAATGCAAAATTATTTGGAATTATTTATAGAACTAAGTAGGTGGGCACTAAAATCTTTTTTTTTTTTTTTTTGCTTAAGGCACTGGAAGGAGCAAGGGCTTGGCACGAGCCCCAGACATGCCTCAGAGAGAAGTGACCAGGTGGAGGAGGGTAGAGATGAAGGGCCTATGGCTTGAGACAAACTAGGAAGAGAGGAAGGAGTGAGCTAAGATGGGGCTGTTCATTGGTCTATGTCTGTTCCCAGGTCAGCCCAGGAACAATGACCTAGCCACCAGAACCCAGCTGTAGGAGGATGGCTGATTTCAGTGACAGTGGTTGGGACTGGACTTGGGGAAGGGTCACGGCTCATAATCTCAGCCTGTTCAACCTAGAAATAGACAGATAAGGAGGCCAGGCACACAGAGACCCTGATCTTCTCAAGGTTAAACTCCTGGTTGGTGGCTGAGCCAGCTAATAAGGCTCATGTCCTTACGCCCAGCCCTGAGCTTTTAAGAAAATGAGAGGACTCTTAAGAATATACAATGCTTCCAAGCTTTTTGTTCCCAGAGAAGTAAGTTTACAGAGCAGTGGTGGAGGACTCTCTGAAGAAGGGCAAGCAGTCCCCCGAGGGGGAGGGGCTGCTTGCTGCCAGAGCTCTGTCGCTGGCAATTATTAATTCACTCCTGCTGGAGCTGTCTGGGGGCCCTCCATGCACAATAGCATTAGGAGTGCTGGCAGCTGCGGAGGGAGAAGCCTGCTTCCTCTCAGAGGGAGGGAAATGTAACCCCTCACAAGGCTGCTCTCCTTCCAGCTCTGGCTCTGGGGAGAAACCATCAGGGCTCGTGCTCCTGGGTGCAGGCCGCTGAGGACACAGCGTTCTGGGGGATGGTGGCAGGTCTTGGAGAAGGTACAGAAGCTGGGCCAAGAGACTGGAACTTATGCAAATCAGGTCTGAGGATGGTTCAAGGAGTGGGCAGCCCTGCTTATGCCTCCCACCTCAGTATACCCAACACAGACACCTCCGGAAGACAGAAGGAGAAATATTCTGGGGGAGGGAAACGCACTCGCTTATTTCAATGCTAAGCTTGTTTAGGAGGGTGTGGGGGTGTGTGTGTGAGTGAGAGAGAGAGAGTGAGGAAGTGAGCCCTCCTTTTCTTTTGAACCTTTTCTTGCTAAAGTAGCCCATGTTTCAAAATGTCTGTGAGGCAGAGATGTTGAGCAGAAAGAAAACTTGGTGGTTCAGGAAACTAGGTTAATGGTTGCATTAATCCTGGGAGCAGCAGAGCATTTCTGCTGGGGTTTGAAGATCTCCAGAACTTTTTGTCAAGGTTGAGGCCGCCGGGGCTGCTGCACACGGCGATGCAGGCTTTGCACTCCATTGTCTTTGTAAAGGTGAAGTTCCTTCAGTGAACTTATTTTGTGTGGGTTATTCAATTAGGGATGACCTTGGGCAAAACTGTGACATTTAGAGGTGGCGGCTTCCACCGGTCCTCAGTGCTGAGACTGTTTCCCTCAGTTTAAAACATTCCCTTCTTCCTCCCCTGTCAAGTCACCCCATTCACTTGATTCCCTGCACATAACTGACTGTCATAGAGGAAATCGATATGACAAAAAATGTGCTAAGGAAAACATAGAATAACAGGATCAGAGAGCTGGGAGGGACCGAGGTCATCTAGGTCAGATTACGAACTTTGTGTCAAAAGATTTTGGTTTCTTTTTTAAATTCAAATGTGAAGGCCTTTAACCGAAGCACACAGTTTTCATTTCTCCCCAGCCCACCACTGTGCATTATTTGACAACTGCCTGTTAAGGATAGTTGTTCCCTGTCTACCTGGTTTCCTGATCGTCAGTAAGTCCCCTCACTTTGATGATTGGGAAGCCAAGGATCAAAGAGGTGCCTGATTTGCTGAACTTTTTAAATATGCTCACTCTCCAAGGAATACTGGCTTTTTCAAGGGTCAGAGCTGGAGAGGAAACCATGAGGAACAAGTTTCAAATGAAGAGGAATTGCCCAGCATCACAGTTTGTTTGCTGGCTGGACTCCCTGAGACATTTGTCTTCCTTTCCCCAGCTGTGAAATGATGGTGCTGGGCTACTCGTGCCATGTAGTCCTTCCAGCTCCTTTATCTTCTGATTTCCTCCCCAGAGAAGCTGGGGAGAGTCCACAAGTAGAGATTAATGGTCAGACTCTCTTAGAGGTTCACACTGCAGCAAAGTGCATACACCACAAATAACCCGATCAAAGCACAGTAGAATCAGTAGTCTGATAGTTAATGTCTGAGAAACTGATTGGGTTGCTGTATGATCCCTCTAATAGAGTTAAGATGACTTAAAGAATTTAGTAGTCATCAAATTGAATCAATGGTGGCTTCTCATTTTGGCTCCGCTTTCAGCACATGGTCATGTGATTTATAGAGAGGTGTCTTTTGCCCACCAGTTTGCAGTATAATAAAAAATTTCATGTAATAAAGAATTGGCTGGTCCCTATCCCTGGTTTTGGGGAGGTAGTCTCCAAACCACTGGAATTTTCCAAGTGATAAGAGTGTTTTCGTTGCTCAGGGTGGGCTTCTTCGGCCACGCTTGCTAGTTTTGGGTAATGAGATACTTATGGTTGCATGTTGCCATGCCAAATAGACCAACCATGTGATGAGAAGGTTGGAGCTTTGAGCCAGTGGTAACAATTCAACACCTGGGAAAAGGAGGGGAACTGGAGACTGAGTTCAATCTTGTGGCCAATAATTCAATGGATCAATGTTACCTAAAAAAACCCCAGTAAAAACTGTGCACACTGAAGCTTGGGTAAACTTCCCAGGTTGCCACGTGTTTATCCACTGGGAGGATGACAGCCCCTGAGGATGATGAAGGCTTCATGTTTGGGATTCTCCCAGACCTCACGCTATGGATCCTCCCTTTTGCTTGCTTCTGATTTGTATCTTTCTGCTATAATAAAATTGTAATCATGAGTGCCTCACTTTCCTGAGTTTTGTGAGTCATTCTAGTAAATCATCAAACTCCAGGGTGCAGTGCGAATCTAGAAATTTGTAGCCTGCTGGTGAGCGGTGAGGACCCTGGAGCTTGTGGCTGGCGTCTGATGGAAGGGGAAAGAGCTGTACCTTTAACCTGTGAAGTTGGGCCCAACTCCAGGTAGTGGGAAAAAGAAGAGATAAGAAGCATGAGATTATGAGGAGAAGGGCTGGTAGATGGAGAGATGAAATTCCAAGAAGGTGCCAAGACTTTCCTGCATGTTTGTGTGTACCTCTCTCTGCTCCCTGCCCCTTCCTCCTGGGCCCTAATTCTCAATTTTGGATGAAGCCCCTGAATTCTTCAGAGAGATGCATTCATGGTCTGATTAGCAGCCTTCAGGGTGAGTAAACTATTAATCTGGAGTGTGAGCTTTGGAGCACACTGTGTTCTGGCATCACCATTAACTGACTGTGTGACTCTGGGCAAGGAAAATCACATAAGCTCTTTGCTCTTTTTCTATCTGTAGGATAGAGATATAACTACCTCATTAATTAAATGAGTAATTATACATAAAGCACTTAAAAGTTGAACAGAGTGTGGGAAGGCCTCCGTTAATTAGTATTATTCTCCATTGAGCTCTACTGATAGAGAAATCATAATGTGATGTACAGTACTGGGGCTTTGGAGACAGACAGACCTGGGTTTCAAGTCCTGCCTCTGCCACCACCCTGCTGTGTAACTTTGAGCAAGATGCTTAGCTTTTCAATGCCCAATTTTCTCATCAACACAATGGAACCACTGAAATTTACAGCATTATCCCAAGGATAGAAATGATGTATCTTAAGCTCCTGACCCACAGCAAGTGCTCAGTGAATGGTTGCTGTGATCACTAGCTCTGCTGGTGGGTGTTTATAGCTGATAAGCTGCCAAAGGTGCATGGAGGCTTAGGAGTGAGGAAGTCTTGCAGGGTGGGGTGGGGTATTGGTGAGTGTGTTCTTGGAACCCCTGAACCTTAAAGAAGTCAGGCTGGAGGGATAAATAAAGTCAGCTAGAAGTGAAGACCATGACCTAAACATTAGGTTAGATTGCTAAATATTGGAAGGAGGAAGGGAGAGGCCGGTTATATCTTCAGGAGATGCTTCCACAGAGCAAGCTGGGGGACAAGCACCAAGCAACAGCAGCTCAGGGTTGTTGCCAGGAAGGTGAAATACGCTGCCATTCTCCACAATGGGCTTAGTTATTTATATGTCACATTGTTTGTTTATTGAATAGGTATTTGACAGAAGTACACTCAGCAGAGCACATCAGCAGGGATGGTGTTTTACCAGCAAATAAATTAGAATCATGGAATTAGCTAAGGCATAACTAAGTACATGGCATAAATATGTCATTTGGCCATTACGAATTCATTCATGTATAGGGATCCTTAATGCATCTCTATCAAAACTTTCAATGAAATGTTCTTTTTATATTAGGCCTATATTTTAATTACAGGCTGCAATACTATTAGTGCATCCTCAAGGAACTCAGCAGTCCAGCTGGTGCCCGGTTCATAGCTCCCCGTGCAAGTCCCGGCAGGCCGTCAGAGCACGTGCAGTCCTGCCTGGCCCATGGTGAAGTGTCTGACCCCTCCTGTTCTTTCCTCTTTCCGGTGGCCTTGTTTCTTTCTCCTCCTGTTGAAGTGGAGTGTTGAAGGAGTAGGTAGGAAATGCAAGGCAGAGGAGGGGAGCTGGATAAGGCCTTGGGGCTGGGCCAAGGCACTCTAGGAGAATGAAGTGCTAGCATCACTAGATCCCACTCCCCCCTTCCCCAGGCCAAGGCAAGCATTTCCAAAGTGTTCTTGACTGACACTTCAATCCTCCACTCCCTGCTGAGAAAGCTTTCTTTCTGAGGCTTGCAATGGAAAGAACAGCTGCCCCCTCCCACTGCCCTTTGCCTACTTTTACCCCCTCATGGGGAAGAAAGGAAGAAAAAGAGCCTAAGAAAGCAAAGAAAGAGACTGTCACAGCCCTCATGCCTCAGATATCAGTCATTTGTGGGGATGAAGAGGTGAACCAGGGAAAAACCCAGAGGGCTAGAGGAAGGTCCCAAGCTGCTTGTCGAAGGGCTGAAAAGTTTTCACTTCTATTCAAACATCATTAATACGATGAGAAAGAGCTATTTCAGAAGCTTTCTTATAAATAATTTGTACCCTGAATGCAGCTTCATGTACCGTGTTCCTCTTCTCTTATTTTCTAACCCCCACTTGTACCACACACATCTTTGATTGTGTACTCTTGTCACTGGCAACCTCAGGGGCCTAGGATTATTATGTTTTTCTTTACCAATTTAAAATTATTGTGTGGGAAGTTTACGAGATATGCTGGGAACTTCAGAAATCTCTGCAGTAAATGCCCCATCTATGATGTAGGTCTTCAAAGAATTCACCTTAAAAGTTCCAGGGTGGAAGAGTTGACTTCGCTATTTTCATTAGATGTTCATGGGATTACCCGCCCCCCCCCCACACTCCCCATGCATTTTCACTTCCAGAAAATATAAGGAATTTGAAATTTCCCAGGAGGGAAAAAAGCAGCTCCAATCAATTTCTATTACCCAATTCCTCTGTGTGTTTGTATGTGTATGAAACAGAAAGAAAGCCAAATGTCTTTCAGTAATTGTCAGGATTTGCCTGGAAACCAGGGCTTGCCGAATGAGGGGAGGCAGAGGACTGGGACAAAAGAAACTTCATGTTGATGTAATCAAATCTATTCATTATCACTTCCTTCCCTATCACACAAGAGTGTGAGTTCTTTTCTCAGTGGAATGAAGTACCCATTTTTCTTTTGATGTTGGGTGTGGCCAATATATTCCTTTTCATATCTTATATTTCCAAAATATAGGCTGTTTACATGATGTTTAGGAGTCCTTTTGGATCCTCACTAATCATCAGAGAGATGCAAATTGAAACCACAATGAGAGATCACCTCATACCTGTCAGAATGTCTATCATAAATAAATCAACAAACGAGTATTAGCAATGATGTGAAGAAAGGCGAACCCTTGCCCAGTGTTGGTGGGAATGCAGATTGGTGCAGCCGCTGTGTAAAGCAGTATGGAGTTTACTCAAAAAATTAAAAATGACTCTGGCTGGTGTGGCTCAGTTGGTTGGAGCATCATCCCATAATCGAAAAGTTGCGGGTTCGATTCCTAGTCAGGGCACATACGTAGGTTACAGGTTTGATCCATGGTCCAAGTGCATTTGATCCCTTGTCTGGGTGTGTACAGGAGGCAGCCAATTGATACTTATCTTTCACATTGATGTTTCTCTCTCTCCCTTCCTTTCTCTCAGAAAACAGTGAAAAAAAAAATGTCCTCTGGTGAGGATAAAAAAAATAAAAAATGGAACAGTCTTATGACCCAGCAATTCCACTTCTGGGAATTTATCCAAAGAAACCAGAAACATTAATTTGAGAGAATATATGCACACCTATGTTCATTGCAATGTTATTTACAATAGCTAAGCCCTGGAAGCAGCCCAAGTGTTCATCGGTAGATGAGTGGATAAAAAAGCTATGGTACATTTATACAGTGGAATACTACTTGGCCATAAAAAGAAGACAATTTTACCCTTTGTGACAGCATTCATGGACCTGGAGAATATTATGCTAAGTGAAATAAGCCAGTCAGAGAAAGGCAAATGCCATATGATTTCACTCATATGTGGAATCTAATGAACAAACTGAACTAACAAACAAAATTCAGGCAGATTCATTGAAAGCAGACTGACAGCTCTCGGGTAGGTGATAGGATTGGGGGTGGGGCTTGGGGGTAGAGGGTTTGAGCAAAAAAAGAAAGAATCCTTTTGGATTATCGATGAGAAGGAAAGTTTTAGAATGAAAATCGACTTTAAAAATTTTGTTCACTTCAGTTTTTAGAAGAGAAAACTGAATGTGGAATGAAGTATCTTATCTAAGAATATGAACTGAGCTAGTGGTGGGAAAAGGATTAAGCTCAACAAAGAACAGAAACATGCCCGGCAGACTGCTATAAACACTGGGCAAATGGTGCTTATTATTTCTCCATTCTCCGTTATTTTAATTCATGAGTAAATGCACTGTTATGTAGCAGGCCCTGGGGATATAGAGAACTGTCCCTGGTGGATGTCAGGATGTGTGTGCTCAGAGGAAAAATGACAGGTGCCAGCATATCATTTCCAGAAGGAAAAAAGAAAAATGAAAAAAATATGGTGATTTTTTATTGTTCCTACTTTTGAGTTGAAAAATCAAGGATTGAATTCCCTTTTACAGACATTCTGTGGAATGTAATATGGACTGTGGGCTTCCTATTTGTGAACCAGTACTCCAGGTCAGCCTGCTGTGTAAATGAAAAGCCTTACCAATGCACTGTGGCCTCCATTTTGGCCTCATAAATCCAGGAACAGTTAGAAGCTAGGACTCCTCTGAGTGTCAGTCTGATGGGGTGGGGAACAGGCAGTCTGGCATGAGGGAGAAGGTTTTATTGAGAGGAGAAGGAAGTGGCAGAGAAGGTAGGAGTGCACTGCACAGGGGGTCTGTGTGGCCATGGATTCCTGTAGTGGGTGCAGGCCAAGAGGGAAGTTCGGACTGAAACCCTGTTCGCGCAGTCCACTAAGCCATGTACCTTGGTATGGAGGAAGATTGCCCAGGTTGGGCCTGCGGAAAGATACTCTTTCTAATTTGCATATAAGTCTCATATAGGCTCAAGGTGGCCCTGCTGTTGTACCTCTGAGTGAGCTTCAGAGTGATCCTAGCACTTCAGCCTTGGGTTCAATTGCCCAAGCTGGCATCTCCCCTAGGACTCTCTTGGACCTCTACAGATTCACACTCTGGGACTCAAAGCAGAGGGCTGAGGCATTTAAGGCATTACAACAGGGCCCTGGCTGGTATAGCTCAGTGGATTGAATGTGGGTCTGTGAACTAACGGGTTGCCGGTTTGATTCCCAGTCAGGGCACATGCCTGGGTTGCAGGCCAGGTGCCCAATAGGGGGTTCACGAGGGGCAACCACACACTGATGTTTCTCTCCCTCTCTTTCTCCTTCCCTCCCCTCTCTCCAAAATAAATAAATAAAACCATAAAAAAAAAAGACATTACAACAGGGATTGTTGCATTGTGTGTGTATGTGTTGAATGACAGTCAGCCCTGGCTTGAAGAGTTAAAGTTGGTTTTCAATTTAAATTCCTTCCTGGGGCTATGGGGAGTTTCATTTTGAGTGGTGGGGGTGACTTAGATGAGCTCTAACTCTTATTATAAGGCCATGGGTCCAATTCTAGTGTAAATCATTGAGCCTGTGGCGGAGGGGCATGTCTTGCCACCAGATTGATCCAGTGACCTCAGAAAGCATTGTGATGGGAGAGTGGGCCAGTCAGTGAGACTGGGACAAAAGTCGCCCACAGAGATCCTGGTGATGGAGGACAGCATGTGTGCACATCTCAGAGAAGGGACAGGAGAGGAGAGCAGAGTGGAGCTGAAATCCTTTACAACTTGCGGGACAAAACCTCTTAAATCATCATCGAAAAGTCATTAGAAATCTGGCAGAAGAGCAGGGTGCAGATTGCCAAGAGAGGACACAAAACCCCATTTTCTCTCCACAATACCTGTAATGAACTGGAAGGGCTGGGGTGGAGTTGAAAAACAGATTTCCTGCTTTAACTAAAGTCTCTTTTCAGCCTGGTTTGCCACAGTTTTACAATGTGTTAGAATTTACATTCACGTGTTTGTTAACCATTCTTTGGCTCACTGAAATGTTTTTATCCGTCTGACCTTGACCTTTGCCATATGGTACTGCAAACTGTTGAGCTGAAGTCAGATGCTGGGAGAGAGGCAGGGGTCAGTGGGGGAGGGCAACACATTCAGTCCGGGCCTCAATGGGACTCAGTGATGGGAGTCCAGTCCCAACTCTAGGGAGGCCTTTCCCACAAATTCATTTAAAAGGCAAAAATGCCCTGTGTGAACCTGTGTCCTTTGTAATTGCTAAGCCCCATGTCATGACTGGTGCTAATTTTCAAATTTCCATTGGGAAAGTTAAAGGTATTTGTGGGCCGAATGCAGCAGATGTTAGGTCTGTAACTTGACCTATTTATGAGGCCAGAGGTGTGGGTGTGTGAGTTCTCTGAGGAGGGGGGCTGTCGCTAACTTCGGGTTTGGGATAGCACCTTCTCCTTTCTGGGTTTTAATACGTATTAACTTTCTAAAACAATAAAAACAAGCATTCCAAGGCAGGAGCCAGCTCTGCCTTTTTGAGAACAGGGGAGAGAAATTGGGGTTCAGGCTCTTAGAAGTTAAACCAGGTTTATTGCCCTTGATACAGGAGAAGTACAGATACAGAAAGTTAAGTATTTCCTTGAGAGTGAACCACCCTTGAGGAAAGAGATAATAATTAATTATTTGACTATTTGAGGCCAGGGACTGAGTGGATTTAGATGAGCTCTAAGTCTTATTGATTCATTATTACAAGACCAAAGGGACAACTGGGAGAGAGACTTTGACTAATGCCAGTGTGGATGTCCAGTGAGAGACCCATCCCACAGAGCCTTAAAGCCACAGGCCATTATACACATTCCTCTCCTCCCCCGCCCCCAACCTAGATAGAAGTACACTCAAAACTGTCATAGGTAGATGTTATCATTTTCCCAAAGAGCTCCCATGAGAGACAAACGTACCGATCCCTCATGAATCTTTTTGTCTGAATTGTCTTTCTCTAATGCTTATTATCTTGATTTTGCTTATCTGTAGGGCAGTGAAAGCACCCAATTTATTGGTGGAACTGTCCTTCAGAGATTGTAGGTCTGAAGATTGTAGGGATCTGTGGCCACTCGCTCATGACCAAGTGCAGGTTGAGTGCTAACTATGCAATAGGCGCTGACGGAAGCAATGATTAAACAGCTAAGAAGTTCTGACTTCAATTCAGGTGACATACCCTGGCTTCCTAAGGGCTTGATCAAAGTATGAACCACCCTTATTTTCTATAGCGCAGACTGCTTTGTGGTATGTTGTGTCAACGTGTGCAACTTTCTCTCTGTTCTTAAGGAACCGTTCACTAGTCTATACCGTATACCGAATGAGATCATGGCCTAGTGATTTCTGGAGCATCCAGCTCTGTGGCGTACTCTGCTGGGCCCATAAAGACCAGATGACATACCCATTACTTTTTGCCCTCTGAGGACTGACATTTTTATGTGGACAGCAGGGCTCAGGGTCCACTGTGAGCTCCTTCATCAGTTTCGTAAACTCGCTAAGAAACTCCGCTTGTTCAATTTTTCCCCAACACATCTCCTCACTCTGGCTCGACTGAAGTGAACACAGACCTCATGGCTCCCAATTTAGAATCTAGCTTCTTATGTGCAACTTCCATGAGCTCCCAGAAGGAGCATCGCCTGCAGCTTTTTCTCTTTTCAGTGCTTGGTTCTGCAAACATCCTTTTCTCTTAATTGATCAATTTTTCTGTTCAGGAATAGACATAATCAGATATATGGCTTGGTAGCCTCTCTGAGAAAGTATTAGCTTTGTCTGCTTAGACAAGCACTAGGTTTGACACCCCCGGGGTTGCTTTTCTTTCTCAAGAAAAATTAAATGACTAAGTAAGAGGGTGTTAAAACAAAATTATATTACTGCTTGGCATTTAATTGAGAGACTTGCTAATGTGTCCTTTGAACTCTTGGTTTCCTGGTCCCTGAGGAATTGCTGATACTTTGCTTTAATGGCAGCATAAAAATCTCAGTTTGATTCTGGGTGGCATTATTTGGGCTTTAAGAATGTAAATTGTTGTTGTTGCTGCATTCTTTGGTCTAGTGATTCTGACAGCCAGCATATCCAAGTAACTGACTGTTGAGAGAATGT
Organism: Mormoops blainvillei; assembly: GCA_004026545.1. Lineage (NCBI taxonomy): Eukaryota > Metazoa > Chordata > Mammalia > Chiroptera > Mormoopidae > Mormoops > Mormoops blainvillei. The sequence goes on from PVJD01001768.1 coordinate 150,072, forward strand.
TTCTAACTGGGAAGGTGTCTTAGCTCTTGGGATCTCTAGCGCCCTCCTGGTGGCTGGCATTTCCTGAGGTTGATCTGTAATGTAGTCAATACATTAAAAAAACAAAACAAAAACAAACAGACGGGACAGTGAAAACTGCTCTGCCTGAATAATGAATCATGGTGGTGGGAACAGGTAGGCTTTGGAGCAAGATGAACCTGGATTTGACTCTACCCTTACTCAACTTTGTGGAATGACTCAGCAACTCAGCCTGAGTTCCTGCATTTAGAAAATGTAAGCAGCAGATCTAAGCCTTAGTTCAGAGCTCAGTTGTACAAAAAGATAACTCTCAAAATTTTCCAAAAACAATTTTATATCTATTATAAGACCCTATTGTGTTGCTATGTCTGTAAGTTAATCACAGTCAAATTAGGGACCCTCTTCACTTTTCCTTTTTTTTCTTATAAGGTGGGGAGAGCCCATTTGCTCTTGTTATCATCTATCAACAAAAGTCTAACAGAGTACCCTTTGCCCCATCTGGATCACGGTCATCCATCAACCTTGGGTTGCCCCGGAGTTGCCCCTTGCTTCTCTCCATGCACGCCTATCAGGTCCTGAGGTTCTCTTTTACTTTCATGGTATGCATGAGACCCTTGCAATAGTTTTGCTGCTTCCAGGCAACAATGGGTTATAAAAATCTCTGTTGTGCTGCTAAGGTACCCTTGTCTCAACTCATTATACATTGCTCTCTGGAGGCCTCACCATCTCCCTGAGGCGCTGCTTGTCAATAGGTGCAGAACTTCCTCTCTGGGGCCTAATAAAATCCACACTCACCCTGCTCTTTATCTTCCCTCTCTCTAGCCAGAAAGAAGCTTTTCTAGTCTACAGGGAAAGCTCTGCTCTTAAACTTAACTCCACTCAAACATTTAACCTATACCCAAGGTCCTTTTGAGTCTTGTAAGAACACTGAATTTTTAGACAGGAATGCCAGAATTTTCTCTCTTTTCTCTTTCTCTGCTTTCTACCCTGTATTATCTGCCCCCTGACATGATGAGTATTGACTGGTTTAGCTCCTTGAATTGGGAGCAGTGAAGAGGTGGAAAAAAGTTAACTACCCAGGGAAAATCAGAAGACCAATTAATAATTTCAATTATTATCCTGCCACAAAAGGATCATAACATCTTGTAGCACTGTTATAGAGTTCAGTTATGAATGGGAAATGCTCAGCATTGAGATTCTCAAAGAATAGGTAGATACCATGATCCATGCCATCTCTACTTCTCCTCACCATTCCGGTGGATGGGAGGACCCTGGGTGTAGTGTCCCTTGTGCTAAACCTGTTTCTCCATTTGTTTTCTTCATCACAATGTTCATTCTTTGCTCATTTGTTTGCCTCAGAAATTGGGCAATTATCTTGAACACCTCTAGTTTGCCTTCCTTTTCCTAATCACTTCCCCAAATCCAATCAACTGCCAAGTTTGGTTATTTTGTCTTCAGTTCTCTCTCTCTCTCTCTCTCTCTCCAGGTTTTTCCCATCTCTTTCCTGAACTATTATCCTAGTCTCCCCACTGATGTGTCAACATCATTCTCGCTCACCTTTACTTCCCCACAAATAGACAGAGGGTGCTTAAATAACCACAAACCTCTCCCTGCCTTGGCTTTCCATGACCTGGTAAGAATGAAAGGTAAACTCACTGAGGTGAGTTTTAAGGTCCTGCAGGATCTGGCATTGGCTCCCCCATGAGGCTTATTTTACTTTATGTCTGGTACAGACTGATGATTTCTAAAGCCAGTGTGCCCTTAGAGCTTCTTGGAAATCCTCTCTCTGGTGAGTTCTCCCTTTGTTCTCTGCAGTTGATGATCCCAGCTTTTATACACCACCACCAGGCCTCCATGCTCACTTTCTTGCATATGACCTGACCTCCATCTTTGAGAAAACAGGGAGCAATTTCTGAGCTCCCTGAATTTACTTCATGTCCTCCTCTGAAATATGTTTCTCTTCACTGGTCTTTTCTCCCCTGTCAAAACAGACACGGCCCACGTCCTTTCCCAGCTTGTCCTTCTTCCTAGATGCCTGGTCCTCTCACAAGCCTAGAGCAAGCCTAGAGTCACCTAGTAAAATACAGGCCACCCAGTTAAATGAGAGTTTTAGATAAACAGTGCACCAATTTTTTAGTATAAGTGTGTCTGAAATATTGCAATGGAGGATGCTTATGTTAAAAAATTATTCACTGTTTCTCTGAAATTTAAGTTTAACTGGGTATTTGTAAAGTTGTTAGCTAAACCTGGCAACTCTATCCCTGCCTCCTTACTGCTCTTTCCCCTTCTCTGCGTTCCCTTCCACTGGGCGCGCCCACTCAGCTTTAAAGTCTTCTTCAGCTACTTCCACCAAAACGGTCTTGGAAACAAACACATCGTTCCTTTGATTCTATTCTCCTTCAAGCTGGCACCCCAACCCTATGGCCTACGTTCTATTTCAACTTCCTTACTCGCCTTTCCTTTTCTAGGTCTTTGCAGTATGATTTTCAGTCCCACTGCTCAACACTCTTCTTAAATATCATGAATGCTTTCCAAATCCCCTCTCCTGTAATCTTCATACCCAATTAGGCTTTTTATCTGGGTGTCCCACAGATACTTCCCCTCACACACTCTGTGCTCCCAAATGTTCAACAGTTAACTTTTAATTACCTCTTGAAATTTATTCCTCTTTTTGTTCTAATTGTTGTGATTTCAAAGCACCTACATAGATCTAGTTGCCTAGGCTGGAACCCACGGAGACATATTTCTCCTTATTTATCATTCCCAATATAACTGGTTACCAGGTTTTATAGCTTCTGATTCTGGAATAAATCTTTCTCAAATTTCTCTTCTTTCCTTCACTAGCTCCCCATTTCTGCTTTAGATTGTTAGTTTTCTTTCATTTCTCATTGAAATAAGTAGCCTTTTCATGTCAAAAAAGTTGCAACATTTTGTGTGTTTTATACATATATGAAATTAACCTCAAGGATTGTGCCAAATTTAACTTCTGCCCTGATTATTGTGTTGAAAAAAACAACAATCCAATAGGTTAAAATGCCATTTCAGTGTTTTAATTGCATTATTGCATTAGTAAAAAAGTTGAACCTTTTTTTTTTAAGCCTCCAATCTTTCGAAAACTCAATGCTGGATCCAAATATTTTGCTTAAAATTCTTCATTGCAAGTGGGATGAAATCTAAAATCCTTGGCATGACATTTAATACTTTTTACTATCTGGTCCCCAAATATTTTCCTGAATTTCATTTATTTAACATTATGTACCCCCACCACAGCATACCGAATGAAAGGGAGTACAGAAGGAGGTGTTAGATGGTAATTTCCTTGAGGTCAGGAACTGTTTCTTTTCTTTCTCTCACTACTCTAATTTTAGCTCTAGCACATAGTAAGTGCTTAATGAGCAGATGGGTGATGGGTGAGAATGAGGTAAATGGAAAGGAAGGCTTTGTGGGAGAAAAGGGCAAGGAAGCATTAGGGCCAAGCAAGAAATAGCAATTGGTTGGTAGATGGTGTGTTGGAGATATCCTAGGGTTTATGGCCCCCAAATGCCTTATTTCCATAATAGATAATCTAGGATAATTCATAAAAATGCACGCATAGTTGTACATGTTGCTAATATATCCACCAACATACCAAGAAAAGTGAGGAAATCATTGTCTTGAGGCATCAAAAGCCCCACCTCTACTTTCTGGGCTTCCCTTTGCTGATTTTTTCCTCCTTCCCCCAAAATGTCAGTACTCAGGCACCGTAGCTCTGCACAGCGCCGCTTGCTGGGTCTCACCTTTAGTCCTTCCTTTTCATGCTGGTCCCTGGACAGCTCCTTTCTTATCTCAGCACCACCAGCAGGGGGCAACTCCCTGATCGTCCCTGCTGCACCCTCTAGTGGCCATTACGGTATTGCACAACTGTCAAGGAACAGCTTTCCCGCGTTGAAATAGGGCAACAAGCTGTCTGATCCGGTGATATCACAAAACATTAACTGTGTTCTATCTAGTCCTCCCTGGGGCAGGGATCTCGTGCCCTGTATGGCTCAGGCGGGGTCTGACTCCATTGTGAAGGGGACTTGGCAACAACTTGGGCATCAGACGGACAGTCTGAGCATGGGTTGTACTGCATCAAGGCTGGGAGTTTAGGGAAAGATTCAGTATCTCAGGGTTGCTTCTCCCTTCTCTTGTCTTAGGGCACAGAGTCCCTTACATATCCCATGGTTCCATAAAGATGTGTGAATTCAACTCTAATATAATGGCCCTGAGTTCTATAGGTGACTCATAATCTATGTGAGGAGTCTACCAATTGGTTTTAATATATTACGTATTTGCATTATGGAACCCATAGTTGTTTGAAATGGTGGGATTGCTGCTGACAGTCCTGATTTATGAAAATGAAGATCAGCGTGGAGCTGTCTACCAGCCAATAACCTTTCTCTTCTGAGCCTGCTCCCATTTTTAGGCTGACTGACTGGCACCATTCATGCTCCTTTTACTTAGGGAAGAAAAAACGTCACCCTGAGATACTGAGGATCTTTCCCTCAACTCCCAGCCTTGCTGCAGCACAGCCTATGCTCAAATTGTCAGTCTGATGCCCAAGCTGTCATTTTACTTCTGCTGCCTCTCTCCCCAGAGCCCGACGGAGTCTCCTTGAGGCAGCTGAAGGAGTGACAGATAGACGTGTCGTGCAGTGGGGCCATTTGAGGCAGCCACGTGAGGTGTGGAAAATGTGATTTATAGCTATTTTTTCCCCGGGGGAAAACAGATTTCATTACTTTCCACCTCAGGTAAGGGGTAAATCTCTGGGCTTGACCTTGGAAAGTTGTGCAGCTCTATTAGTGCTGGCTGAAATGCTGATATAGAGTAAAACCTCATTAAATCAATATTGGTTATTCAAAATCATGCTTGATTGGAAGCAACTGCTTTCCCTCAGCTGCCCGATGCCCCACTGTTCCTTGAACAAAAATATTAGCCACTCTAAAGTGGGTTAAGCTGGTGAAGTTTTTCTTGGTCCTTGGCATTTCAAATTAATAAGGTTTTTATTATTTTTCAAATAGAAGACAGTTCTGAAACACCAAGTCCAATATTGTTTATAATCTACTATTGTCACAGGTAAGTTTATTAACAGAAAAATCCTGTCTGTTTCAGTAAAAATGTTGTGCATTTTAGTTTTCCACTTACACAGGTATACAGTGTCTGTTTATTGGAGTAAATAAGCTTATGGGTCCCTAGGCAAATAGAAGTTATGTAAATAAACAGCCATGGCTCATTATCCATGGCAACGGGCAGCTGGAACACAGACAGATGAACTCAATCTAAAGATTCTTTCAGCCAGTGTGAGACCAGGCTGAAGGGGCTGCGAGATGCGAGGTCACAGGTGACCTTGGACAATTTTACGTTCCATCCGCACCCCATCAAACCAAACCAGTGGAAGTGGACATTGTCACTGTCATTCGGGTTTTTAATAAAAGGTATCAAAATGCCTCAGAAGAGAATAGGCAAGTAGTCAGAGGTCTGGTTAATTTACAAATTCATAAGCAGCAGTTGTGCATTTATCTTTGTGATCACCCCGGAAAGTTCCAGATTTATAATGCAGCCTGCAGCTCATCAGAATGCTGGCCTCCTCAGGCCTTCAGAGGCACTGGCATAGGTTTGTGTGTTTGCCATCTATTGACGGAAGAGTGTTTGGGGTTTAAATGAGGTGGGCCATTGGGTCAAATGCCTGCTTCCTTTCACCCCTTCCTTTGCTTCAGTCCTTCCCCTGATTGAAGCCAGGATAGTGCGCCTCTTATTTATGTCTTTAGTATGCTTTGCTCCTCCCAAATCTGTCCAAATTTCCAGATCTCCACTGCGGGGAATGAGGATGTGTCCAGGTGGTAGTGCTGTGGCTTGTGTGGGGGGTGGGTGGGGTCGGAGGTGGTTGTTAGAAGTTAGATTTGGAGTTAGAGAAGGCTGAGAAATGGGCTTTGACGTGGACTGGGGTCCTGGCAAAGTTCTTCCTGTCTACTTTGGAAAGGTTGCTGACTTGCCCATGTGGACATTATTTTATAAGTGACAATTTTAAGCCCGTTTTGAGAAAACTTGATGCATGCAATGTAGAATTTATAAAACTCAGGAATGAGGACATGACTACTGGCATAACAAAGGGATTCCTTTCAAGTTCCTGTAAACCATGAAGTTTCCTTTGAGTACTCCAGTGTTGCTTAATTTGCTCACATTTTTTTAGGTGCCTCTCTGTAGAGTGAGCAGGGAAACTCTCAAGGTAGCACAGGGGACACTTGTACGGGGAAAGTTTGGGGTCACTGACATGGCCAAGAAGCCTGCAATCCAGGGTGGCTGGGTTGGAAGAGTCCTGAGGACATTCAGCAAATTGAAGATATTTCCCTTTTATCCATCCCTTGCCCTCATTAATTTTCCCCAATGCATTGTTTTCTCAGGACTGCACTGAAATGAACCTTGCTTGTGATTTGTCTAGTCATAATTAGAGTCTTCCTTCTCTTGTTAGACAGTAATGCCAATAATGACTGCAAATGTTTTGTCTCCTTTTGGAAAGGCAAAGAGCCAAAATCATTATATCTGTGAGTTGACATCAGATTTATAACGCAGAGATGCGGGCTTCGCATGCCATATGTGTGCCAAATTTTCATTAAGCCTTTGGAAGGTGTAAACCATGCATTAAGCAGAGATCCTGTTCTTTTTCCTGATGAATTTTTTTCCCTATTTATTTGTATTGTAAGCTAGAGCTTTCTGTTTACCGTAACTCATTGTTAGGGGAGGTGAGTGGGAAGAAAGAGAAAGATTGAGGGAGGAGTGATCATATGAAAAGTGAAGAGGAAAGGTTGTTTAGGGACCAGTTAGAGGGGGATTGGAAGAGGAAGGGAGGGAAAGACTAGAGAGAAAAGAGTGGAGACTAAGGAACAAGGACGAGAGGGGTGTGTGTGTATGAGTGTGTGTGTGTGTGTGTGTGTGTGTGTGTGTGTGTGTATGTGTGTGTTTAGGGGAAATTGATTGCTTAGAAAGAAGCCAACAAAACAGAGGGAAAAATTTAGCTTGATTGACTTAGTTTGGCCAGTTCTCTTCACCTGGGCTCACACCCAGACACACCAGAGAGGGTAGTTTAAAAATATAAGGAATTTATCACATGTGGTTGAGCAGACTGCTCCCAAGGGGGTGTTTCCAGGGCCCAAATGGTGGGATCCCAACCATTTTGCAGTGCAGAAGAGGTAATTTACTTCACACAAATGAACACTTGGCTCCTGGGGAGACTATTTCTTCTTTTCTGCTCACAACAAAATAAAGTTCAATATTCCTAGCCTTCTTGGTGAGAATTACATACCAATAAACCAAGAAAATGAGATAATTAATGGATTTTGATGTTATTTGGAGGAAAAAAGGTAGTGAATCTTTCTAAGACCCCTGATTTGGGCTCACTATCTCACTCCTGTGTGGCAACCCAAGAAAGTTTTAGGAATTTATGCTTACCAGCTAGAGATTTTTTCTTTTCTTTTCTTTTCTTTTCTTTTCTTTTCTTTTCTTTTCTTTTCTTTTCTTTTCTTTTCTTTTCTTTTCTTTTCTTTTCTTTTCTTTTCTTTTCTTTTCTTTTCTTCTTTCTTTCTTTCTTTCTTTCTTTCTTTCTTTCTTTCTTTCTTTCTTTCTTTTTTTCTCTCCCTCTCTCTCTCTCTCTCTCCCTCCCCTTCTTCCTTTCTCCTCCTCCTCCTTCTTTTTAGTGTTGGCAATGATGATTATTTAAGGGTTTAATCTCCCAATGTTCACCGAAAAGTGCAAATTTCTCAATTCATTCCTGAGACACTGGGAAAATAGGTTTGAAGTTTGATTAGCTGCCTGCTGCTGGCTCCTCTGTTTTCTCGTGTCAAGGTTTCTCAATAGTGGACTCAACAGTTGCATTTTTCACCTACGAAAGAACTGCTATCAGAAAACCAGACAGCGGATAATTGTATTTTGTGAATTGACGGTAAAGTGACTCGGTTTCAGCCAAGGTCCGAAGGCTGATAATGTTCAACCAGGAGAAATGGTTTCTGTGAGCAAATTCATTTTTGAGTGCTCATTTATACTGGAGGGAAGTCTTGCTTAGATTAAAAAAAAAATTGTTCTCCAATGTGCAGCCAGAAAGTTTAGAATCATTAATAGCCCTGGCAACCCTGCTGTATTAGTGTGAATGCAAGACTCTCAGTAAGACTGGAGGCTCCAGTTTCAACCAGAGACTTCATCTGTCTCCTCAAACCTACCAGAAAGAAAATAAAAATATGTGCCCATAAGTATCCTCCGTGATGGGTAGCAGCAAATGTGCTGGCACCTTGCTATCTGGCTGGGGTAGACAAGGAAAGATGAGGCTGCTGGGTGTCCCCTCCAAGCATGCCAAGGGCTACCCCTACCCCTGTCTGGAGCAGAATCATGGTGCTTCCCCAGAAGTGTGCCCACTACCCATGTGGCCAAGGTCATCCACCCAAAGCTACCCAAGAGCAATTTGTCTTCTTTCTTTTCTCCCGCTGGGCCCACCTAGATGACTCTGCAGTTTTCTGAGACTCCTGTTCTGACCGTTTTTAAAATTTTTTTAATTGAGCAGGATAACAAGAACTCTCCTCTTTGCCCTAGAATAAATGCACCAAGGGAGAGTGAGAATGAAAGCAAAGCCTGTGAACCAGTTCCTTGCACATATTGGACTCATTCCTACCTCTGTGCATGCTGTTCAACCCACTTGGAACACCCTTCTCTCTCCCATCAGCACCCATTTTTATTTATTCTTCAAGATTCATTAAATCCCATCTGTTTCATGGGGATTTTTTCCATCTATGTGCTCACTCCCTCCCCGAGTCTCCTACTGTACCTACAATCTGTCCTGGAATTTAGTGCGAATACAGACCATGTCTTGTGTTTCTTCTCTCTTCCCTCCTGTGCCTTGCACAGTGCCGGTTGATAGTGAGCTTAGAGGGGTGTATGTTAGAAGACACACTGACAGGATGAGCTGAACCTCATTCTCGTTTCTCCAGTAGGAAACAGGGGCTGAGGAAATCATAGTACATGACTCACATGTAAGACAACTCCAATGAATTTCTAGGCCTAGACGCTCCCTACAGGATAATCTTAAGGACAAGAGAATTATCTCCTGCTTCTACACCTTTTTGTTCTCTCCACTACAGTCATGATTCACTTAATGGCAGGGATACCTTCTGAAAAATGCATTGTTAGGCAATTTCATTGTTATGTGGTCATAGAGTGCAGTTATACCTACATGGCATAGCCTACTACGCACCTAGGCTATATGGTATACCCTGTTGCTCTTAGGCTGCAAGCCTGTGCATCATATTCTCTGCTGAATGCTGTAGGCAACTGTAACACAATGGTAATTATTTTTATATCTAAACATAAAAAAGTACAGTGAAAATATGGTATACAGCACTTATGTATACTGTTGGTGCAGTGAGTGTGTTCACACCAACATCATCGCAAACATGAGTAATGCATTACATCACCATGTCACAGCAGCTATGATGTCACTAGGTAATAGGAATTTTTCAGCTCTAGTACAATCTTATGGGACCGCTGTCACGTATGTGGTCCATCCTTGACTGAGAAATATTGCTATGCATTGTATGGCTGTATGATTTTTACTTAGACCAGGTCAAGATAAAATGACTATGACAGGGGAAGGGCAGACCCTCCAGGCTGGGGGAAAACCAACAAATGGGAAGCTTTACACAAGCATGCAGGTTCTCACCTGTTGTGTTTCCTGATGGTGGAGAGTGTAAATGTTCCTTGGGATTAGGCTGTTTGGAGGTCACTCTTCAGCCCCCTCACAGTGTGATTAAAATGAGAAGCTGAATTGAATACCAGGAGGACACAGGGCAAATAGTAACCAACTCTGCTGTTAAGGTTGGTGATGGTGGGCTGGTCATGGAAGGTTTCACAGGTGCAGATCTTTGAATTCAGTCTTGAGTCTCTGGTCAGAGTCATAGTCCTTTAGCCTGGCCACAGTAGGGAAGGGACCCCAGAAGTCCCAGACAGATGCCCTGATTGTAGCATGCTATATAGTGGCACACATGGGTGCCCTCACTGGTACTGGCAGGGTAAATGCTCTCTCCTGGGCTTTCAGGGACCCAGCAGCTCAGGGCAAGGCAATGAAGTGTTCTGCTGATTCCGCCATCCTGTTCCCCAGACACGCAGCACTGCTTACATGAGTTTTCCAGCTGCTGGACAGCTGGGAACCCAGGGATAAGGGAGACCAAGCAACTTTCCAAGGCTGGCTGGTGGTGACATGGTGAGCCTCGCAGCACTCTCTGATGGAGGGGAAGAGGAAACTGTTTTTAAGACTGAATCCAAACTACAAGTGAGAGGGACAGAAGGCTCAATCCCAGAGCATTCCGTTGTCAGAGACATCTGTCAGAGAGACGATCCAAGTGGGCCACTCCTCTCTGGGAGTCATCAACTCACTGTACATCAAGTTCCCGAGTGGGGACACCTTGGTGGCCAGTGGCAGCAGCAGCTTGACCAGCCCTGTGGGCATCACCATTAATTAAAAAGCAAAAACAAAAGCAAAGCCCCACCTGTGCCCCCTACCCCATTGCCCACCCCAAACGTGGCTCTTTCTTCCAATGTTTGCCAGTCCTGGTGATTTCTAGTGCCACCTTCAGAATTTTCTTAGAACCTGTTGGGTTTGGCAGCACTGGGTAGTGGTTTGGCCCCAGAAAGCTTTTAAAATGAGATGAACTGAAGTGAAACTGAAGGAGAGGTGATTTGCCGTAGTGCGGTCACAGACTGCTTTCAGTCTTGGCACACCGTTTAGTGAAAGGCATGAGAAGAATCCTCCATGGCCTAAACTACAGGGCTGCCACATGTGAGCTGTGGGGCCCATGGAGGCCCCAGAAGGGGCAAGTGTGTGTGAGGTGCTGGGAGAATCATTGCAGGGCTTTTCTCTGTCGTATGCTGTTCTGACCAGGCTGGAAGTTGACTATTAGTTATCCATCTATCCAGTAATTTGAAAGTATTTATTAAACTTTTCTGATGTGCGAGGCTTGTGCTTGGCATGGGACACACAAGGTCACTAGTCTGTGCACTCCTTGGGGCTCACAGTCCAGTTACAATAATTGATGACTGAACAACGAATTGCATGACTGGAGTAGGTGTCATTTGGTCCAAGAGAATGACCAAAATAACTAGTCTAATGGTTTGGTCATTTATTCAGTCATTCTTTCATTTGTTTGATTCAACTGACATTCATTAATTTCTAGATGCCAGGAAATGTGCTAACTTTTGCTGGAGGACCTCAGCACTTCATGGAGGTGGTGATGACAATGAAAAGACACACCGAGTGTGGGAGGACACAGAGCAACCAGCTGGCTGTTAGAGTTGGTGGTGGGCGCTGGGTGGGGGAAGCTCCACTAGGACAGCAGGCATTTAGATTGGGGGAGGATTTTGAGGAAATGAAGAGGAAGGGGAATGGCAACTATAGAGGGAAGGAGATCTCGGCAGAGGTGCCTGCGTGGTCATAGGCTTGGAGAAGTGGGCCAGTGGAGGGATGGAGGCCAGCCTTCTTTTTCTTATCCTTTCTTTTCTTTTCCTTTCTATTTTTTTAATCAAATTTTTCTTTTTTTCTCTGAAATTTTTTTTATTGTTTATTCTATTACAGAGGTTCCAATTTCTTTTTTCCCGCTTTGCCCGCCTCTACCCAGCCCACCCCTCTAGCCCAGTCAATGCCCTCTCCGTTGTCCATGTCCATGAATCATTCATACACATTCTTTGACTAATCTCTTCCCCTTCCTTTGACCTTCCCCCCACCCCAACACCCCTCCTACAGCTATCAGTCTGTTCCATGTTTCCATGTCTCTGGTTCTATTTTTCTCATTAGTTTATTTTGTTCATTAGATTCCAGTTATAAGTGAGTTCATGTGGTATTTGTCTTTCACTGACTGGTTTATTTCACTTAGTGCAATAATCTCCAGGTCCATCCATGCCGTCACAAAAGGTAGGAGGATTGCTTTCTTTCTGCTGCATATTATTCCATTGTGTAAATGTAACCACAGTTTTTTAATCCACTCATCTACTGATGGGCACTTGGGCTGTTTCTAATACTTGGTTATTGTAAATAGTGCTGCTGTGAACTTCGGGGTGCATAAGTTCTTTCGAATTGGTGTTTCAGGATTCTTAGGGTATATTCCGAGTAGTGGAACCACTGGATCATAAGGCAGTTCCACTTTTAATTTTTTGAGGAAATTCCATACTGTTTTTCACAGTGGCTGCACCAGTCTGCATTCCCACCTAGTTCTGCATTAAGGTTCCCTTTTCCCTACATCTTTGCCAGCACTTGTTGTTTGTTAATTTATTAATGATAACCATTCTAACAGGTATGAAGTGATATCTCATTGTGGTTTTAATTTGCATCTCTCTGATGGTTAGTGATGTTGAGCATTTTTTTATGCATCTATGGGCCCTCTGTATGTCCTCCTTGGAAAAGTGTCTATTCAGGTCCTTTGCCCATTTTCAATTGGATTGTTTGTCTTCCTGGTGTTGAGTCATATGAGTTCTTCTTATATTTTGGATATTAAACTCTTGTCTGATGTGTCACTGGCAAGTATGTTCTCCCAAACAATCAGTTCCCTTTTCATTTTGATGATGGCTTCTTTAGCCATGCAGAAACTTTTTAATTTGATGTAATACCATTTGTTTATTTTTCCTTTATTTCCCTTGCCATAGGAGATATATTGGCAAAAATATTACTACATGAGATATCTGAAATTTTACTGCCTATGTTTTCTGCTAGGACTTTTATGGTATCACAACTTATATTTAAGTCCTTTCTCAATTTTGAGTTTATTTTGGTGTATGGTGTAAGCTGGTGGTCTAGTTTCATTTTTTTGAATATACCTGTCTAGTCCTCCCAACACCATTTATTGAAGAGACTTTTTTAACTATATTGTATGCTCATGCCCCCTTTGTTGAATATTAATTGACCATAGAGACATGGGTTTATTTCTGGGCACTCTATTCTCTTCCATTGATGTATATGTCTGTTCTTAACATCAGTACCAGATTATTTTGATTAGTATGGCCTTGCAGTATAGTTTAATATCAGGTATTATGATCCCTCCAACTTTGTTTTTCTTTCTCAGTTTTGCTGAGGCTAATGCAGGGTCTTTTGGGGTTCCATATAAATTTATGGAATATTTATTCTAGATCTGTGAAGTATGGTATTGGTATTTTAATAGGAATTGCATTGACTCTATAGATTGCTTTGGGTAGTATGCACATTTTAATGATGTTAATTCTTCCAATCCATGAACACAGCGTATGCTTCCATATATTTGTATCTTCCTCAATTTCTTTCTTCAGTATTCCATATATTTTCAGTTACAGGTCTTTTACATCCTTGGTTAAATTTATTCCTAGGTACCTTATTTTTCTTGTTGCTATAATAAATGGGATTTTTTCTTAGTTTTCCTTTCTGATAATTCATTACTGGTGTACAAGAATGCTATTGATCTCTGAATATTGACTTTGGATCCCAGTAGTTTGCTGAATTCACTTATTAGGTCAGGTAGTTTTTTGGTGGAGACTATAGGGTTTTCTGTGTATACTACCATGTCACCTGTGAATAATGACAGTTTCACTTCCTCCTTTCCAATTTGGATGCCTTTTTTTTTTCTAATCACTGTGGCTAGAACGTCCAGTACTATGTTTAATAAGAGTGGTGAAAGTGGGCATCTTTGTCTTGTTCCTGATCTTAAGGGAAACACTTTTAGTTTTTGCCCATTGAGTATGATGTTGGCAGCAGGTTTCTCATATATGGCCTTTATTAGGTTGAGATATACTCCTTCTGTTCCAACTTTGCTGTTTTTTATCATAAATGGGTGCTGGATTTTGTCAAATGCTTTTTCAGCATCTATTGTTATGATCATGTAATTTTTGTCTTTCATTTTGTTTATGTGATGTATTACATATGTTGATTTGCAAATGTTATACCATCCTTGCATCCCTGGGATAAATCCCACTTGATTGTGGTGTATGATCTGTTTAATGTTTTGCTGGATCCTAATTGGTAGTATTTTGGTGAGGATTTTAGCATCTATGTTCATCAGAGATATTGGCCTTTAATTTTCTTTCTTTGTTGTGTCTTTACCTGGTTTTGAATTAGAATAATACTGGCCTTGTAAAAAGAATTTGGTGGTCTTCCCTCTTCTCGAATTTTTTGGAATAGTTTGTGAAGGATAGGTGTTAGTTCTTCTTTGAATGTTTGGTAAAATTCACCTGTGTAGCCGTCTGGTCCAGGGCTCTTGTGTGCCAGGAGTTTTTTGATTACTGTTTCAATTTCACTAGTTGTTATCAGACTATTTGGGCTTTCTGGTTTTTCTTGATTCAGTTTTGGGAAATTATGTTTCCAGAAATTTTCAGTTTCACCTAGATTGTCCAGTTTCTTGGCTTATAGTAGTTCATGTAATTTCTTACAATCCTTTTTATTTCTGCAGTATTGGTTCTTACTTCTCTTCATTTCTGAATTTATTTATTTGGGTCCTCTCTCTTTTTTTCTTAATGAGTCTGGTCGGTCAATTTTGTTTATCTTTTCAAAGAACTAACTCCTGGATACATTGATTTTTTGGATTTTTTTTTTTTTTAGTTTCTATGTCATTTAATTCTGCTCTAATCTGGATTATTTCCTTCCTTCTACTAATTCTGGCCTTTGTTTGTTGTTGTTTCTCTAGTTCTTTTAGATGTAGGGCTAGGCTGCTTATTTGAGATTTTTCTATCTTAGTTACATAGGTCTGTATTGCTATGAACTTTCCTCTTAGAATTGCCTTTGTTGTATCCCATAGATTTTGGGTTATTTTTTGTTCATTTTCATTTGTTCCATAATATGTTTTGATTTCTTCCTTGATCTCATTGTTAATCTATTCATTATTTAATAACATGTTATTCAGTCTCCATGTATTTGAATGTTTTTAAGTTTTTTCCTTGAGGTTGGTTTCTAGTTTCAAACCACTGTGATCCAAGAAGATGCTTGATATGATTTCAATTTTCTTCAATTTGTTAAGGGTTGTTTTGTGTCCTGCTCTGTGGTCTATCTTTGAAAATGATCCATGTGCATTTGAAAAGAATGCATCCTTTGCTTCTTTGGGTGAAGTGTTCTGTAAATATCAACTAAATCCATTTGATCTAGAGTCTCATTCAATTATGCAATATTTCTGTTGATTTTTTGTTTGTTTGGGGGAGCTATCCATTGTTACAATGCAATGTTAAAATGCTCTACAATGACTGTGTTGCTGCCAATATCCTTAAAGTCCTCCAAGATTTTCCTTATGTATTTAGGTGTTCCTGTGTTGACTGCATATATGTTTTCAAGGGTTATATCCTCTTTTTGGACCACTCCCTTAAGTATTATGTAGTGACCTTCTTTGTCTCTTGTTACGGCCTTTGTTTTGAAGTCTACTTTGTTTGATATAAGCATTGCTACCCCAACTTTTTTTCCATGTCCATTTGCTTGGAATATTTTTTTTTCATCCTTTCACTTTCAGCCTCTGTAGATCTTTTGTTCTGAGGTGGGTTCTTGTAGACAGCATACACACATATTGTGTTTTCTTATCCATTCAGCTACTCTATGCTTTTTGATTGGAACATTTAATCCATTTACATTTAAAGTTATTATTGATAGGTATTTGTTCATTGCCATTTTTTTCCCTTTGTACCTGTGTTCCTCTCTCTGTCTCTCTTTATATTTTTTCATCTTCTTAAAGCAGTTCTGTTAGCATGTCTTGCAGTGCTGTCTTGGTGGAAATGTACTCCTTCAGTTTTCTTTTGCCTGGGAAGCTCTTTATTTTGCCTTCCATTTTAAATGAGAGTCTTGTTGGATAGAGTAGCCTTGGTTACAGGTCCTTACTTTCCATTACTTGGAATATTTTGTGCCAATCCCTTCTGGTTTGTAGTATTTCTGTTGAGAAATCAGCTGATAGCTTTATTGGAGCTCCCTTGTATGTTATTAGCTGCTTCTCCCTTGCTGCCTTTAAGATTCTTTGTCCTTAAATTTTGCCATTTTAATTATAATGTGTCTTTGAGTGGACCTCTTTGGGTTTGTCTTGATTAGAATCCTCTGTGCTTCCTGAACTTGTGTGACTTTTTCCCTTACTGAGTTAGGGAAGTTTTCTGTCATCATTTTATCAAACAGGTTTTCTATCCCTTGCTCCTTTACCCCCTCTTTCTGGTATTTCCTATGATACAAGTATTGCTATGTTTCATGATGTCCTGAAGTTCCCTTAAACTATCCTCATTTTTTTTTTGTCTCTTTTTGATTTGTTGCTCTGACTGGGTGATTTTTTTCTATGTTGTCTTTCAGCTCACCGATTTCACCCTCTGCTTTATCTAGCCTGTTTTAATTCCTTATAGTGTATTCTTCATTTCTTCCTGGTTGTTATTCCTAGTTTCTATGTCCTTTTTCATGCTGTTGTAGTTTCCACTAAGTTCCTTATAGTTCCCATAAATTTCTTTGTAATTCTCACTGAGTTTCTTGAGCATCCTTATAACCATTATTTTGAACTCTGTATCTGATAGATTGCTAGCCTCAATTTTATTTATCTCTTTTTCTGGGACTCTTCCTTTCCTTTCAATTGGGGTTTTTTCTTTGTCTCCCCATTTTTGGTGACTCTTTTTATTTGTTTCTGCATCTCAGATTGCTCTGCTTTGACTGCCTATCTTTGTGGGGTGGGCTTCTGTGGTAACAGTTCTGTGGGACTCAGTGGTGCATTCTCTTCGGTCTCCTAGTCTAGATGTTCTAGGGATGCCCTTTATTCAGTTTATGTGGGCTCTCTTATTATACCTGGGCTTTGATTATTCATGGCTCATTCATTGGTAGGTTCTCCCCTCTGGCTGGCTGACTGAGAGTCATAGCTTCCACCACATCTTGTAGGCTGTTGTACAGGTGCTGGGAGAACAAAGTAAAACTACCCAGAAAACCAAACCCATGCCAGCAAAAATACCTCCCCCACCACATCAGCAATATCAACAGCAAATGAACAAAGATTAATAAAGGTGGAAAAAGATTTAGAATATTATAAGACAGGAAAAAAGGATATGAAATAACTAAAGGAGAGAAAAATGATTTTGAGAGGATAAAGGAAGGAGTAGTAGTATGAGTAAGGAGTAGGAACAAGGTATAGGGAGGGGGGGAAACAAAATTTAAAATGAAAATAGGAAAGGGCAGGAAGAAGGCAAAATGGAGTAAGACAAGGGAAGGGTACAATGTGAGATTTTAAATAAAAATAAAGTAAAAAATATAAAAATATAAATAAACAGAATAAAACATAAAAGACAAAAATAGTGAATTAGTTGGAATACAATTGAAGAAAAAGAAGAAATGTTAAAAGGCTATGTGAGAGAAAAAATTCATGCAAAGTCTCAAGAAGAATGAGGTGGAATTCATCTCAGAAGAGTATGATGTTTTCCTTCTGTCTTCTCCTTCTGGCTCCACCTCTGGCTTTTTATCAGCTCAAGGTCCAGCTGTGGGTCATCCAACTTCTGGCAGCACCACATGTACTACCTTCACTGCCCCTAGAGGGGGCTTCTATTGCCATCAGGACGGTGGGACCCCTGAGTCTCCCCTGGGAGGTGCTGTTCAGTCTTTTGGGAAAATTGTGAGTGTGTTCTTCTACACCTGTGCCACCTGTCTTGGTCTGTCCCAGCTTATTTCCAGTAATATGTAGTTTCTGATAAACTAGTTGTCCGATTCAAGGGAGTGGCCAGTCTGGGTAAGCAGGTCATATCTTTCCTGCTTGATGCTGATGGCAGCTCTGTGTGCCAGCTGGGTCTAGGAGGGGACCTGACTCCTGTTTGCTGCACTGATTTCTGATCTCCCTGCCTTGCTGGTCTCAGTGGAGTAGGGCCCTAGGAACCAGTCTATTTTGTCTCCCTGAAAGAAGTACAAAATGGGCCCTTTTGGCATTTCTCTTCCTGTCTTTCTCCTGTGGATATGCATCCTGCAGGGGGTTCTTGAGCCTGTTGTGCAGAGCTTCCTCATGGATGAGGTGCTTGCAACAGTGCAGGAGGTGGGGGTTGGGTACATCTTTTCCTTCTCAGAGGTTTGAACTCTGCTGCGGAAGGGGGTTCTGCCGGGCTGTAAATAATCTCAGGCACTCAACTCTTGTCCATCTAATTCCCAGCCCACTGCCCTCACAGTAGACACAGTCCTGAACTCTCTGTTTTGAGTAGCCCCTGGCTCCCTAACCATGCTGGGCTGGGGCCCAGAAGTCCCTTTGCTGTGTAACTTTCTAATCACCCTTCCCAGCTGTATTCAGTGGGAGCAAACTGTGCTTTCAGTCTGGTTCCTTTGTTGGTAGTGCAGCTGCACATGGAGTTCCTGCCAGGTACACTTCAGCTCCCCTTTTTAAAAAGTCTCTCTGTGGCACACCTACTGCAGTACCAAGTCACTGTTGGGTTTTTCACACACATGCCACCTCTCCAAAAATCCAAGTCTCTCACAACCTCGGCTGGCTGCAGCCCACCACCTCCAGACCCAGGTGCGCCCTCTAATCATTTTGGGAGATGGAGTTTCTCCCTCTCTCTGGCACTCTCCTGGTTGGTGGTTGGAACTGCAGCTATGCATGTGCTGCTCCTGTGTGTGTAACCTGGATCTCCCCGACTTTGTATGTCCTCCAAGTCACTCCTGACCCAGGTCTGGGGGTTCCCTGCCCTCGGAGGGGAGGGAGCCATAAATCTGTGATTGTTGACTAGTCTCTCCATGGCTGCAGGTGCCATGCATGGGGTATTT
>PVJD01001768.1:168934-241539 GCA_004026545.1 Mormoops blainvillei
TCTCTTCTCTTCTCTTCTCTTCTCTTCTCTTCTCTTCTCTTCTCTTCTCCTCTCTTCTCTTCTCTTCACTTCTTTCTTCCTTCCCTCCCTCCTTCCCTCCCTCCTTCCCTCCCTTCCTTGGCTCTGTCTGTAACTGTTGAATTCATATGCTGCTCAGATGTAATCTTAGAAGACTGAAAATTCTGCAATCTGACCTTGACTGGGAACAGAAAAATGTGGGCATGACAACTAAGCCTTCAAAATGCAAACCTGCCTTCATATTTCAAACTAGAGGCCTGAGTTAATGTTTGTTTTTCTAAATCCTCTACTTGTTATTGAGAAAAGTCTTCAAATTTCTTGGAGTAGTGATCACAGTAAGAATGCCATGGATATACTCTAAAACTGCTTCACTCTTCAGTTAGTTCTGATGATTAAAGCAGTTTGCCTATAGGCCAAAGTCTGGGACAAAAGCAGTGTTTGCATTGGCTGGATCCCTAGGGCTGTGAATTTCCACTCAGGGAAGAGAGATTTTCAGGAGAGCTATTGCTACTCTGGATTTCTACAAAGTAACATTTAGGGGGCAATCTGTACATTTTAACAAATTATGCTATTATAGACAAAGTGGAAATTAATTCTAGTCATTTCACAAGGGAGATTTAAAAACTTGCAGATATTTTTGCTATTTTGTCAGTTTGGGAAGGATCCATTTAAACTTTACAGCTATATTAATTTTTAATTTAAATTTAACGAAATTAATTCAAATTAAGGAGGTGACCATTATCAATTTCCTTTCCTATTAGTCCCTTAATGCTTTGGCAAATTGCATTCTAAACTTCTCCTTCTACAAGCTGGATACATATTCATGGGTTTCCTCAGAAAAGATGAATTTGATCTCGATATGCTAATCCATAGCCATGGCAGCAATCAAGGAGCAGCTGGGGAGAGAAGTGCATTCTGCTATTAATTATGAATCATGCATTAAGAACTGGTAAATAATTAAAGCTTCATGTGTCACAACACAAGTTAAGGATCAGTGTGTTTTTCCATTTCCAAATGCATCTTGGGGGCTATTTCTAGTCCTATTTTGATACTGCCTGAACATAAACTGGGGTGCACATGGGTAACTCTCATTCATAGTAAATTCATAGCACACAATTTTGACCTTATTGAACTGCTGATGTAGGAATATATTCAATTTCAGAAGCTGAGACCCTGAGTTCCTAGGGGATTTTGGGTCACTATCCATCTTCCCCCAGTTTTGTTACTCTTTGGGGGTCTGTGCAGGGAAATCAGCCATTGGGCAGGAGGCTGGAGATGTTCTCATGGGTCTGGATACTCAAAGTGTGTGTGGTCCATAGGTCAGCAGCATCTGCATCATCCAAGAGCTGGTTAAAAATACAGTGTCTGGGGCCCACCCCAGATCTACTGAATCAGGACAATCTTTTAACAAGATCCCTGGATGATTTGTTCATCCAGTGAGGTGATGCTGAGGTATCTTTCAGCCTGAGGAACTTGTGATTCTCCAATTTCTTTGGCTTATTTTACTCCTCTGTAATGGAAGGAAGGCCAGGTTCCACTTTGTCCCTCCCAGTTTTCTACATCACCAGCCTCCCTGTCATACCATCTTTCTCTGAGCCTGAGGACACTGCTGAGGTCCTTCTGAATGCGTTTAGGGTACTGGAAGCAGTGGTCTTGGGTTGGAAGCCTGGCTCCACTCCTTTTTAGCTATAGTCCTAGACAAGTTTTAACTTTACAGGGCTAAGTGAGGAGTGACTGAAGCAGTATCTGCAGGAAATAACACCTCCTTGCCCAGCTCTCTGCAAATGGTAGTTGTGATAATAATGATGATGATGACATTGAGGAAAAAGTAACTTATAGAGTAAGGAGGTAATTAAGTCAGTGGACAATGGAAGGATGCTTAGAGATTCTTCAAAAATAACCATGCATTACGATCATCTTTGTCTGACCACCTTGATTTAAAGGAGAGCTTTTCTTGCCATGGGTTTTGGGAGAACAGGAATAGTATTCTCAGAGGGTGCAACTTGCCCTGAAAAGGAGAGAATGTTTAATGTGAATTCCCAGTGCTATCTCCATTTGGGCCTCTTCACATTCTGACTTTTCCCTGTATCAAAATGCTGTTGTAATTCCATCAAGTAAACATTTGTTGCTTCATGAGGATATCACCCTTTTCTCTGGAGGAGAATATAAGTAGCCTGTTGTCTCTGCTGAAGTTTAAATTAAAGAGGAAGAAAAAGTAAATGTTTGAAATCCTGAAGTCTAAAACCTCAGTTTAAAAATTTCTACTTTATAAAGGTTCTTAAAGTAATTGTTTTCAGAAACCTCTGTTCTGCCCCTCAAACACAGTGACTATCCATAATGGAATTCAGCCTCTCTTATTTTCCACCCTATAGATTTCCCTTTCATCAGTTCCTTTAGTCACTCCTGCCCCAAAAGTATGAAAATGGTCTCCGTTACAATAATAAATCTTGACCTCTTCAAAGATAGAATGAGCTGTTAGTAGGATGGGGTTAAGGAGACCAGATGCCCAGGAATGTTTTCATTGTCCTTTTAAAATGCTGGGGAACCCGCAGAACTAAAAGAGAATGGTTTGGCATTTCCCATTAGCAGCTGCAGGTCACAAAGGTCAGGAGCTCTGGTCCCCAGGAACATATGAATACTGAATATGAAGGACTCCCTTCTTCCTGATTCTCTAGAAGGCACAGTGTGGAATTACCCGCTATAGCCATGAATTGCCACTTTATTCTCAAAGTGATGAAAGACAAGAAAAGCCAAACATAAAAAAAAAACCCTCAACCTAAACCTTTTCAAATTTTAAGCCCATAAATATAGGGGTCAGATCAAGAGGCCTTTCTTTTTAAATTGTTTAATATCAGGTTATGCCGTATATAGTATTAAGCAAGAATTTTCTCTCATTCGGGATGCACAGGATGTTTACCAGCTTCACTCAAAAACAATTTATAGCCAAATGCTGAATTATGTTAGAATTAGAACCTCAACTTCCCATTTAATTTTTGGGCACTGTGTTTGATTGGGTGTTGATTGGTTCTGAAACTTTGGACTTGGTTCCAAAATTGGTTGCCTGCAGAATCTAAAGAGTGGGGGTGTTGGTGATAGGGCCGTGAGGGGAGAGCTGCTAAAGCCTAACCTTAGAAATTGCCTCAACTGGGATGACTTTCTCACTCCTGTCTCCCTGAGCACTGTGCACCTTGCTTTAGGCCCTTGGTGGGTGTGACTCTTACTGCGTAGTATCCTCATTTGGGGACCTGAGAGGACTTGGACTCAGGAGCCATGCCTGGCCTTTGATCTTGTGTGTGCCACTTACTAGCTATGGGAGCTTAGGCAAATGCCCCGTACCTCAGGTCCCTTATCTGCAAAATGCAGATTATGGTGGTACCTGCCTAGTCGGGTATAGTGAGAATTAAATGAGTTACCATTTGGGAAGCACTTAAAATAGTGCTTAGCATATAATAATCAGTATATGTTTGCTTGCTATTTCTCATTCTAGCTGCCTGACCCCAAACTCGGAGAAAAAATTCATCTTTATATTTTTTCATAGTGCCAGGTGTAGCACCATTCATCAGTACACATGCCACTAATACTTACTGTGTGCCTGCAATGGGCCAGGCCCTGACTGAGAGGTACGATCACTGTCCTTCTGGGACGTATGGTCTCTCTAGAAAGGTTGGCAAATGTTGCAATACCTCTGGTTGGGGAAATTTGGGATGCTATGGACACAAATCAGAGGTGCTTTCTTCTAACCTGTGGGTGGCAGGCTAGGTGTTCTGTTGGAAAGTGGTGTTTTACAGAGTCTGCAGGACAAGCAGGAGGAGAGCTGAGAGTGCTGTGGGTGACGGGAAGCACCTATGAGAAGGTGTCCCATGAATAACAGTTGAGTGAAAAGACATTTTGACCAGTTTTTGAGAAGGTGAGAAATGTCACCATCCTCTTAAATTGTTTTAGTTAAAACAGGAATACTTATATCCTTCTGCTGGTCATACCTTAATTCTCTAATTAAGAATGAACCTCAGAAGAAGACATCCTGAGAAGAGGCCCCTCCCACCTGGAAGGCCACCCTGCGCTAAGGGCTATTTGAAGCCACAACTTGGGTGCATCCATGCGCTTCATGAAACATTTCAGGCCCTTCATTTCTTATTTCTTATTCATACATGTATTTCATTGCCCTCTCCTTCTAAATCCTGTGATGTCTCTAGCAGCTTACCTTGATAATATGGGTCTGCATTTTGACAACAGAGGAACAAAGAAAACATAGGTCAAGCTTCCTTTCCTGCCCTGTCTAACCTGGCATGTTAAAACCCTGCCATCTTTGAAGGGGGTTTTGTCCCCATCTGGATGGCTTCTGGCCACCTCCCCTCCACTCCCAAGGGCCTTTATCCTTAGAGGCTCTTCTGTTTTCTTCATTAGACCTCCACAAAGTCAAGTCAACTTTTGAACTGGAAGAGAGTGAGGTTAAATTAAAAAATTGATTGGATAGTCTTTTAAAAGCTACAGAGAGCAAGAGGTAAATGTTTTCAAGCTCTTAATAGGTCCTCTCATTGGGGAGCTTTGGCACTGGATTGAGGCAAGCCAGTCACTACCTTCCTTTGTCTTGAGAGCAGTGGAAATAACCCTTGTCAATATGCAGCACCTTTCTCTGAAGATAAACCCTTGATTGAGTTGGAAGCTTGGCCGCTTTTCCTGCTCCTTGATATCAGGGTCCTTTTGACTCTCCGTAACCTTTTCAATATTTCACTCAACATGATCAATAGCTTTCCATGAACACTTCTGGGCCTGGAAGAAACAGAACAGATTAGAGAAGGTGAATGAGGTGACAGATACTTTAGAGTCACCCAAAGGTAAATGGTTATTTCATATATAGCATCCAGGAGAGAGATTCACTCTAATTGTACACATTTCCCCAAGATAAGTGAATGAACTGCATTGGTCTCTGGAGGGTGTGAGGTGGCCGTCAGCATTTTGAGAATTAGCTTATTTTTACCTTTCTTTCCATGAAGAAGAAAATGCCCTTTGAACAAATCTCTCCCAAGAGAACTTTCTAGAGCAACTGAACATGTGCATGACTTTCCCCCTAAAGCTTACATTTTTCTTTTTATGGTGAGTTTATCATTCTGCAAAATGTGGGAGCTAAAACTGCAATGTGTAGTGATTTCTCCTGAGGAAACAAACAGCAAGATTAGATAAGTGGCAGGTTTCACATGCCAGCCTCTCTACCATGACTGCTCATGTGTTTCACATTCGGAAAAACGCCCTCAGAGTTGTTTAGGAAACGTGCAGGGTGTGCACACGATTACAATAATGCAGCAGTGTGACCATGCCAAGAGCTCTGGCTGTGAAAATCCCATGAGACAGGGAAGAAACAGGACAGGGAAATAACATGGCTCTCACTAAAAACGGACATGACCACATGTTACTTTCATTCAGGACCCTCTTGGGCTGTGTCTGTAACAGCCTGTATGGACCCATGCTCCTTTCCTTCGAGTCCCCATTGTATCTCCCTTATAAAGCTGTGCTCACCATTTATTATTTATTGATTTATATGTTGCACCATATAAGATTATATAGGCTTTGCTTTGTAATAGTCTCTTTTAAAAATAGTAGTCATTTTAAAACAATCAAAGTAATTTATGGACATGAAAAAAAAACCCAAAACACAAAGGAGCTCATAATGAGAGGCAGTGGAAGTTGTCCCACTCACAACCATCTGTCAGCCCAGCTCAGAGAGCAACCACTTCGAACTTTCTAAGCTTTCTTTACATAGTTATTGTTATTTACTGGTTTATCAACTTTAGACATTATTTATTCTTTTTGTAGTGTGATCATTTACTTCTTATAATGTACTCCCATCCCTCCCTCCATCCTTCAAATTGAGTTTTCTTTTTAGTTAGAGAAACAGTGTTTACATTATTTTAAGTATTTGAATATATTATTTTTCAGAGCCAAGTAGAGTGTCATGATCATATCTATGTATCTATGTATCTATGATCTATCTATCTATTTTTTTTTAGTTAACAGTTCTTGATTTTTCCTCATACTTCCAACTGGCTTTCTTTTTTCTGTATATTGTTTGCTCTTATATCCTTTACTACTCCAAAGCCTTATGGGTATATAAAACCCTAACAATGTCTAAATTATTTCCCCTGTCCTCAGTTTTCCAGGTGACTCTCCCTTTAGTGACTAATTCATTAAGGAAAAGCAAGCTCCTCAAGCAAATGACATATTTTTACATCTGTAAATACCTTGTACCTATCACATTGTCTGGCACAAACTGGGCATTCATTAAATATTTGATGAATGTATGAGTGACTATATTTTTACACACTATCGAACAAATGAAGTTAGGCATTATGTACTTGAGTAAAATTACTGTCAGATGTTGTGTGATCTCATGATTTTTTTGAATTCATCAATTTCCTTTCTCATTGTCTTTATATTTTACTCTTGTGTTCACCTTGTAAAAAGTCAAGTTTCCAAGCATAACCTAAATTGAAACCAGAAAATGGGTAGTGTAGGTATCGCCAATCACACAAAAAGATTAGTTATGATTACTGAAGTTAAGATATAAAATAAATGCCATTTATTCGATAATTTAATGCATTTTTTACTCACCTGGGAAAATCACTGTTTACTTATTATTACATAATACCTCATTTTATTGAGCTTTGCTTTATTGCACTTTGCATATATTTCATTTTGTACAAATTGAAGGTTTGTGGTAACTGCACTGAGGAAGTCTCTTGGAGCCATTTTCTAACGGCACTTGCCTATTTTATGTCTCTGTGCCACATTTTGTTAATTTTCACAATATTTCAAACTATTTTATTATTTTTATATTTGTCATGGTGATCTGTGATGGCTAACCTTTGGTATTACTATTATAATTGTTTGGGCACCACAAGTCATTCTCATGTAAGATAACAAACTTGATAAATGTTGTGTGTGTTCTGATTGTTCCACCTACAGGTTGTTCCCCTGTCTTACTGCCTCTTCTCAAGCCTCCCTATTCCCTGAGACACAGCAAGATTGAAATTAGGCCAATTAATAACCCTACCATGGTCTCTAAGTGTTCCAGTAAAAAGAAGAGTCACACATGTCTCACTTAAAATGAAAAACTAGAAATGATTAAGCAAAAGTTAAGCCTGTTACACTGAAGAGTTAGCCAAGTTGTGAATGCAAAGGAAAAGTTCTTGAAGGAAATTAAAAGTGGTAGCTCAGTGAATGCACAAATGATAAAGTGAAAACAGCCTTATGGCTGATATGGAGAAAGTTTTCTTGGTCTGATAGATTAAAGTAATCACAGCATTCCCTTAAGCTAAATCCTAATTCAGAAATTCAAAGAAAGGCCCTAACTCTCTTCAATTCTATAAAGGCTGAGAGAGGTGAATAAGCTGCAGAAGAAAAGTTCAAAGCTAGTAGAGGCTGGTTCATGAAGTTTAAGATAGAAGCCACCTCCATAACATAAAAGTGCAAGGTAAAAGCAGCAAGTGCTGGTGTAGAAGCAGCAGCAAATTATCCAGAACACCTAGCTAAGATAATTGATAAAGGTGGCTACATTAAACAACAGACTTTCAATGTAGATGAAACAGACTTCTGTTAGAAGGTGCCATCTAGGACTTTCATAGCTATAGAGGAGAAGTCAATACCTGGCTTAAAAGCTTCAAAGGACAGGCTGACTCTCATGTTAGGGGCTAATGAAGCCGGTGACATTAAGTTGAAGCCAATGCTCATTTACCATTCTGAAAATCCTAAGGCCTTTAAGAATTATGCTAATTCTACTCTTCCTGTGCTCTATAAATGGAACAACTTAAGCCTGGATGACAGCACATCTGTTTACAACGTGGTTCCCTATATAACTTAAGCTCACTATTGAGATCTACTGCTCAGAAAAAAAGATTAATTTCAAAATTTTACTGCTCATCGATAGTGTACCTGGTCATACATGAGCTCTGATGGAGATGTACAAGAAGATTAATGTTGTTTTCATGTCTGTTAACACAACATCCATTTTGCAGCCCATGGATCAAGGAGTAATTTCGACTTTCAAGCCTTATTATTTAAGAAATATATTTTGTAAGGCTATTGCTGCTGCCATAGATAGTGATTCCCTCTGACAGATGTGGGCTAAGAATATTGAAAACCTTTGGAAAGGATTCACTATTCTAGATGTCATTAAGAACAAATGACAGATCAAAGTGGCAACATTAATAAGAGTTTGGAAGAAGTCAGTTCCAATCCTCATCAGTTACTTTGAGGGGTTCAAGATTTCAGAGGAGGAAGTAGCTGCAGGTGTGGTGGAAATAGCAAGAGAACTAGAATCAGAAACGGAGCCTGAAGATGTGGTTGGATTGCTACAATCCCATGATAAAACTTGAAAGGATGAAGAGCTGCTTCTTACGGATGAGCAAAGAAAGTGGTTTCTTGACCTAAAATTTACTCCTGATGAAGATGCCGTGAAGATTGTTGAAATGAAAACAAAGGATTGAAACTACTACATAAACTTATTTGATAAAGCAGCAGCAGAGTTTGAGAGAATTGACTTCAATTTTGAAAGTTCTACTGTGGATAAAATGCTATCAACCAGCATTGTATGTTACAGAGAAATTGTTCATGAAAAGGAGAGTTAATTGATTCAGCAAACTTCATTGTTCTCTTATTTAAAGAAATTGCCACAGCTGCCCAGCCGTTAGCAACCACTACCCTGATCAGTGTGTAACCATCAACATTGAGGTAAGACCCTCAGCCAGCAAAGAGAGTATGCCTTGCTGAAGTTGAGATGATGGTTAGTATCTTTAGCAAAAATGTATTTTAAGTTAAGGTATCTACATTGTTTTCTTTAGAAATAATGCTATTGTATAATTAACAGGATACAGTACAGTATAAAAATAATTTTTTTGTGCACTGGGAAACCAAAAAATTAATGTGACTAACTTTATTGCCATATTCACTTTATTGCCATGGCCTGGAACTGAATTTGCAATATCTCCGAGGTATGCTTCTCTTCTTGGTGTGATTATTGACTATAAACCATATATAATTTCTGCTATAGTGACTTTGCACTATCTTGTTGCTTTGCCTGAAATTTTCTTCCCATCTTCTCTCGTATCCCCTTTCCCCCAACACACATGCCTAAACCTCACCTACTCTTTCTTCATAGTTCAGCTTAGTCATCACTGACCAGGCCATTTCTCTCTATTTTATACTCTCATAACATCATGTAGCACTTATCTCCACTGTGACCGAACCTTGGTCTGAGTGACCCTGATTAATGGCTGCCTCCTCCATTAGGCTGGAAACTTGCAAGTGTGGGACCCTATTTTGCCTTCTGTTTCATCCCCAACTTTCTTCATGGAGCTTTGCACAAAGCAGGTGCTCAATTACACCATTAAAACATTTCCTCATGATTTAATTTTCCATGAATTTAAACTTCTGGAAATTTCCTTTCTGAAAATAATTGTCAAAAGTTAACCGGTGAGCTGGGTGAAGGACTGTGAGAGAAGAGTAGAATTAGGAAATCTGGATTAGTGAGTTATTAAAAGATCCAGGTAATTTTATTCCTTTCTTTACCGAGCAGTTTTCTCTAAAGTGGGGGTGCTTTCTATTGGGTATGGAAAGAAAATATGGGAATGTCTATTCATATTTATTTCATTTAAAATACAGTATAGTACACAATTTATTCATCTGTCATCATGAGTATTCAAGTCTTTCCATATAAGTAAATTTTGTAGATAAATAATGCATGCATCCCATTTATCACCGAAACATTTTTATATGTACTATTTTTAAGAGAAATTTATAGTGTGCCCTCAGACCTTTCTGCCTTCTTTGAAAGAGAACACTGGCCTTAAGCCTTTTCCTGGTGACTCAGTCATTGTCAGTATTGAAAGTAAAATGTACTTACATTTGATTTTCACAGGATCGTGCAATGTGTTAGTAGAAAAATTGGTTAGGAGAAAAAGACAATAAAAATGAACTAAAAAAACTGGTTAGATGTGAAGACCTTGATTTCTTTTAATGTAAGAAATCAAAATTGAGTAAATGCTAAAAGAACACATAAAATATATGTAGAGTAAAAAGAAAAGCCATACAAGAAACACAGCAGTACCCATAACCTTTTTTTAAAAGCAGAATATTTTAATTACCTCTAAAACCTGGTAACACTGTTTTCTAGATTGTTCTCTTTCCCTCTGCCCTTAGACACAACCACCATTCTGAAGTTTGTGTGCATGATTATCTTGCCTTTTATGGCTTCAAAAAGTGTATTTGCAGTGTGAATAATGTGTTATTTGATTTTTCATGTTTCTGGTTATTTAGAAATGGAGTCATGCTGTATGTATTCTGCACCTTGTTTTTTTGTACTCAATGTTATGTTCATGAGCTCATTTCTTGTCACTGTAGTTGTAACTCATTCATTTTCACTGATACATAATGTCCCATGTGAGGTGACACCATATATACTTTTTTATTCATCTAAGGGTAGTTTCTAGATTTTTCCATTACAAATGGTTCTCTTTGAACATGCTTTGCACATATCCCCTCTGCACATGTGTAAGAGTTTCTGCTGAGTATGAATCTACAATGGGAGTTGCAGAGTCGTAGGATATGTGCATCTTAACCTAGATAAAGCCAAAATGTTTTCCAAAGTAACCGTACAAACTTACATTTCTAGCAGCAGAATTTATGAATCTCAGTTGTTCTACATTCAGTCTAGCACTTGGTATTGTCAGACCTTTAATTTTTACCATTCTGGTAGGTGTGAGGTGTTTCATTATAGCTTTTCCCAGTTACTAATGAGGTGGAATATTTTTTTTCACCATGTATTTATAGATTTTTAAAATCTTTTCTGTGAAGTTCCTGTTCAAATATATTGCCCTTTTAAAATTGAGTCTTGTTTGCTGTGTGTGTGTGTGTGTGTGTGTGTGTGTGTGTGTGTTGACCTATAGTTCTTTATACTTCATCAGATCTAAAAGAAGTGTCCAAACCCATAGAATACAAAACACCAAGAGTGAATTCTTATGTAAGCTATGGACTTTGGGCGATTATGATGTGTCAGTGTGGGCTCATGAATTGTAATGGATGTACCTCCAACATCAGGGGGCGCTGTTGATAATAAGAAGAGGAATCTATGCATGTGTGGGGGCAGGGGATGTGGGAAATCTCTGTACCTTCCCCTCAATTTTTCTGCGAACCAAAAGTACTCTAAAAAATAGTCTTATATGAAATGCTAAAGAGTCATCTTTAAGGAGAAGATAAAAAATATGAACAATAAAATGGCAATAAATATATATTTGTCAATAACTGAATCTAAAAACAAAATAAACAAGCATAACGGAAACAGAATTATAGATACAGAGACTGTTTTGATGGTTGCCAGATGGGAGGGGGGTCAGGAGAATGGGTGAAGAAGATGAAAGGATTAAGAAGTACAAAATGGTAGCTACAGAATAGTCATGGGGATGTAAAGTACAGCATAGGTAGTATAGTAACCAAAGAAGATATATGCATGACCCATGGACATGGACAATGGTGTGGGGATTGCCCAAGGGAAGGAAAGGGGGAGATGGGTGGAGGGGAGTAAAGGGGTAAAATTGGGACAACTGTAATAGCAGAAACAATACAATATGATTAAAAAATAGGCTTAATAAAAAAAAAAATGCCGTAAGTCTGGTAGGTCAAATGTCCCATCTCTCCTTCAAAATCAACTTAACTATATGTAACTTAGTTCATCACATAAATTTAGATTGTTTGTTCTGTGTCTCAGAAAATCCAAATGGAATTTTGATTGAGACTGTACTGAAGTGATTGATTAATTTGGAGGGAAAATGACATTTTAATTATATTATCTCATCTAAAAACATGGAACGTCTTTCCATTTACTCAGATCATCTTCTATTTCTTTTATCAAAGCCTTAAATATTTTCCCATAGAGCTCTTGTGTGTTTCTGACTAAATTAATTAATGAAACTTTATAATTTTTGTTGCTTTTTTGAATGGAATTTTTTGGGTCATTGCTTTTCAGAAGTTGAACTTGTATCTTGTAATGTAACTGTACTCTCTAATTTGCCCCCCACTGCCATTCTTTTCTTGTCTGCTGACTCTTAGGTTTTCTAACTAGATCATTGTATCATTTGCAAATAACAGAAGTTTTATCTTTTTCCATCCAGTTCTGAACTTGATCCCTTTTATCCCTTATAGGCAAAACTCTAGTTACATTAAAATGAGTGGGGATTTTGGGAATCCTTATATTGTCTTCAACTCTAAAGGGAATGCATCTAAACCTTTTTTATCAAGCATAATGTTAACTATAGGTTTTGAAATACAAGCTGTATCCACTAAAATAAGTTTTTATTATTTTATGCTGTTTTTAATATTATCAGTATCAAAGGCTTTTTCTGAGTTGAGATAGTGCTTATTAATATATTGAATTACATTGACAGATTTTTTTTGATGTTGAACCATTCTTGCATTCCTGGGATGAATCTTACTTGAAAGTGGTATATTATTATTTGCAATACACTAAAGGACTAAATTAGCTCACTTTTTTACATTTGTATTCATAAGCGAAATGATGTATGATATTTTTCTTTTATTATTCTTACCTGCTCTGAGAATCAAGATTTCACTAGTTGACTAAAATGAGCTGGATAGCTTCGATTCTTTTTCTTTTCTTTGGAAGAGTTTATATAAGTTAAAAACTAATGTTTCTTTGAAAGTTTAGTAAAACTCACCTATAAAATCTATTTTTCCTCGACAGGATAGATCTTTGAACATTTCAATGCACTGAATACTCATTGTCCATTCAAGTTATTTATTTCCTCTTGTACCACATGTAAAACAAACCAGCTTCAATTGTCTCTATTATTTTTCAATCTGTTTTATTTCTGTATTTATTATTTTTCTTCTTTATTCTTTGGGTTTGTTATATTGCTTTACCCCATCTCTCTCAACAGAATGCTTGTTTACTTTTAACCTTTCTTCTTTTCTTTTTTTCAGCTTTACTGAGATAATTGGCAAAAAACAGTATGTAAGTTTAAGGTGCTAATTTGATACACTCATATATTACAAGATGATCACCATCACAGCATTAACTAACACTTCTATGACATCATTCGTTTAAAGCTGTAAATAACTAAGTACCTATGTTCCACATTTTTGACATGTAGTCTTTTCATTATCCTTCATAAATTTCCCTTATATCTGCTTTATTTTGTAACTCTAGATTTATTTATTAATAATGTTATTTAGTTTCCAAACCCAGGGGATTTTTTAAATAAGTCACCTCTGATAGTTTCTAATTTTATTATACTACCCACATTTAAGATATTGATTATTTACATAAGGGTTTTGAGTTTTCCTCTATGACTTAATACATGGTCTATTTTGCAAATGTTCCACATATGCTTAAAAATGCAAATTATCTGTGATTAAACTAATTTATTACATAGTTCATATCTTCTGTGTTTTTTGACTGCTTGACTTAATGGTTTCTGAGAAAGGTAAGTTAAATCTCAAACTACAATTGTTGATTTACTTATGTCTACTTGCAGTTCTATAAGTTATTGCCTAATGTATTTTAAGACTATTGTTAACTGCAAATATGTTTATGATTGATATAGTTCCTTGTTTTGTTATTTATTTTACCACTTATAATATATGTATTTTTTGCTTTATAACCTACATTGTTGGATATTGGGATGAATATTCAGCTTTGTTTTAGCTCATATCTGTTTCATCTATCTTTTATTTTCTTTTATTTACATGTTGCTTGGCTATATATTTTTAACACTTGTTTTTATATTTTGTTTTAAAAACCAATCTAAAGGTCTTTATTACCTAATGGGCAAGTTTAACATTTTGGCATTTATTTTAATTATTATGGTATTAGAACTAATTTTTACCAAATTATTTCATATTTTCTATAACATGTTTTGTTTATTTTTCTCCTTTCTCTCCATTGTATGATTTGCATTTTTTTCTATTGGTTTCAATTTATATATTCTATTTTTTATAGAGTATCAATAGTTTCCCTGATTTAAAACTCATACAATTGTTTCTCCTTGATTTCTTAAGCTTATTGGTAGCTATGTCTTCCCTTTAATACAGAAGTACTTACCACGTTCACATATCTCCTTTGTGTCCAACTTCTTTCTTCCAGAATTTCAGTTCTACTCTCTATGATACACATTCTTTTTTGTTTTTTTGGCCATAACCCTTTCCTCTGCCTGTTTTTTTAAGACATTTCACCAAAGTATTTAATGACTCATAGTTTTCACATCTGGTGCAATATCTCTTAGAGTCTTTTCATCAGCTGTTTAGGTATTTTTCCTCAAATATGGGTCTTTGTGTGGCAAAACTTTCAAGGTCATGTATATATGAAATTATCTTTATTACTTCTTTACTTGGCTATATATTTTAAATTACAGTTTCTTGTATCCTTTATTTGGGTGAGAAATCTGATTCTTGTTTCATTCCCCGTCCCCCAGCTTCATTTAGATATAACTGACATATAACATTTTGTAAGTTTAAGGTGCACAATGTGTTGATTCGATGCACTTATATTTTGCAATATGATCACCACCATAGCATTAGCTAACACCACCTTCATGTCCCATAATTACCATTTCCTTTTTTGTGGTGAGAACATTTAATATCTACTCTCATGTCCTGACTGGTGTGGCTCAGTGGGTTGGACATTGTCCCACAAACTGAAACGTTGCCAGTTTAGTTCCTAGTCAGGGCACATGCCTGGGTTGTGGGCCAGATCCCCAGTTGGGGGCATGCAAGAGGTAACCGATGGATGTATCTCTTGCACATTGATGTTTCTCTCTCTTTCTTCCTCCCTTCTCCTCTTTCAAAAAATAAATAAATAAAATATTTAAAAAATCTACCCTTAGCAACTTTCAAATATGTAATACAGTATAACTAACTATAATCATCCTTCTGTACAATGGATCCTCAGAAAATACTCATCTAATAACTGGAAGTTTATATCATTTACCAAATTCTCCTTATTTCCCCCACCATTCAGCCCCTGGTAACCATTCTATATCTTTTTCTGTGAATTCAGCTTTTTTAGGTTTCACATACATAATATCATAGAGTATTTGTCTTTATCTACTGACACATTTAACTTAGCATAATGTCCTGAAGGTCCATCCGTGCAGGGACCATGTAGGAATCCATGGCAGGATATCTTTAATATAATCACTGAACTTCTTTTAAATTATATCTGATAATTCAGAAGATATATATATGTTCCAGTTTGTTGGATTTCTTTTGAGGTAATTATACTCTTTGAGGGTCTGGGACTGTATATTGAAAAGTGGCAAGGCTCCAATCTATCAGTTCTGTTGAATTTAAAAAGAGGGAAGGAGCCATGCTGTAAAGAAAGTTGGAGCTCCACAAGCCACTGATCACCCGCTCTGGTTTGCTGGCATTTTACCAGCTAACACGTACACTCACTGTTTCACTTAGAACCCTTCAGGAAAAGCTACACTGGGAAGAGGCAGCCCTCACAGGTTGTTATCCCTCAGCTCAAGGGCTTTGAAAGGTAAGTTGTGGAAGAGTTAAAACTTGAGGATAGACGCACTGTTTGTCCCTTTATTCCTCACTTACTAACCTTAGCAGGGTATATGGACTTCCCTGATTTTACCCCTTGGACAAACGAACTTATGTGAGCTATTTCCGTTGATTTCTACAGTGAAACAAGGAAAGCATACCTGAAGAGGTTGTGGGGAGGAGGCAGAGTAGTACTTAAATCTTTCCACGAATCTATACTTTACTTCTAACTCTGGCTGCTCCCTGATCCAGGCTAACATTGGTTACTTTCCTAATTAATGGCTGAGACCAGGTCAAGTCATACTTTCATTTTTTTCCTCAGAATTTTCTCTGTTTTCTGGTTAGTTTCTGAAATCCAGCTTCCACTCTTGCTTCTATAGTTTCTCTGTGATTGTTTTTGGTGGAAGAAGCCAGCAGTAATTTTTGGTTTGCATCTGACCACCCACTTGTATTTATTATAATGGCTATTATTTCGATTTATTTCCACAGTGTTCTTTTATTCTCTCAATAATATTTTTCTCTGTACTCTTTCTCCCTTTCTTCCTTCATTTTTTCTTGTTTTAGATTAATACATTTTATATAAAATTGAGTAATAAAATTTATATAAATAAAATTTTATTTTCCACCATTATGATCAGGAAATTAGACACTCTACCTGTATTTTCTTATTGATGCAATAGTTAGAGTTAGTTTTGACTGAATGATGACACCTTCAATAAATATAGTTTTTTAAAAGTCCAAGTAGAATGTTAATGGATTGAATGATTAGTGTTAAGCTACCCATTCTCCCCAAATTGACCTACTGATTTAACAAAGTCTCAATCCAAATCCCAGAAGGTGTTTTTGAAGAAATTGCCAAGATGAATCAATAATTTCTATGAAAATATGAAAGATCTACAAGAGCCAAAACAATCTTGAAAAAGAAAAACAAGTTGGAGGATTTACACACATGGTTTTAAGACTTATTATAAAACTATAATAATCAAGACAGTTTACTATTAATGTAAAGATAGTATTGCATTGGTGTAAGGATAGACAGATAGAACAATAAAATAGAATAATATTCAGAAATAAACCCTCCTGTATATATTCAATTGATTTTTGGTAAATGCATTGATGCAGCTCAGTTGAGGAAATGAAAGTGTTTTCAAGTGATGATATTTGAGTGACTGGATATTTTCATGGAAACAAACTTTAAACCCTTCCTCACATAATTAACAAAGTTAGTTCATGGTATGTCATATACTTAAAACATAAAAGAACCATACAACTTCCAGAAGAAAACAGGAAAATATCTTTGGGATCTGGGAGTAGGCAATGATTTCTTGACAGGAAACAAAAACGCATTGATTTTGACTTTATCAAAATTAAAAAATTCTATTCATTAGACAGGCTCCATATATGACCTATTTAGAACAAAGAGAAAAGTACTTCCAATCAACAATAAAGAGAGAAACAACCAATAAAGTGTATAAAATACTTGAATAGACATTCACAAAAGAAGATATATTAATAGCTCATAAGCACATGAAAGTGTTCTCCATATTATTAGTCAGCAGAGAAATGAAAGTGAAAACCACCCAGTAGAGTGGCTAAAATAGAAGAAAAAATCAAACTATTAAATGTTAAAGCATCTGAAATTCTCATTCATTGCTGGTAGTAGTGTGATGGCTTAATTATTTTGGAAAACTGTTTGGCACTTATATATTAATAAATTTACCATATGACAGAAGGAATTCTATTCCTATGTATTTAACCAAGAGAAAATGTGTGTCCCCAAAGATCTTACCTCATTTATAGGAATGTTTATAGCAACCTGACTCATAGCAATAATCCTAAACTGTAAATAACCCAAATACTCACCAGTAGGGGAATAGATGAACAAGTTCCTTTTATGTTATGTGATACTACTCAACAATAAAAAAGAACACACTACTGATACACAGCATAGATGAAGTTCAAAAACATTATGTTGAGCAAAAAAAAAAAACTAAACACAAAATAATAATTTATGTAAATCCATTTATATGAAGTTCAGGAACAGACGATACTACTCTTGGGTTATAGAAATCAGAGTAGGGTCACCTCTTGGGGAAGAGGAATTGACTGAGAAGGGGCATGAAGGAACTTTTTGAGTTAAGGAAGATATTTTACATCTTGTTTCGGTGGTAGTTACATGCTTGCATACAATTGTCAAAGTTCATTGCACTGAACATTTAAGATATGTGAATTTTGTTGTATATAAATTATATCTTAATCCCCCCTCACAATACTTTGGGAAAAAGACAATCCAAGTTGGTGATCAAAGATTGAAGTGTTAGAAGATAAAAAAAACCTAGAGGCTATCTTTTTGTTCCATCATGCAGCAAGGGAGTTTTCATGTACTTGATATAGTGTGTATTTAGAGTTAACCACACAGTTACTATTTTCTTTCCTCATAATGTTTTTGTTCCATCTAAGATATTTCATTCAAAATATATTTTTTTCCTGACCAAATTACCTTTAGGGTTTTTTTTTAATGAGAGTCTATTGTGGTACATTCTAATTTTTTTTTCTGATTTTGCTTCTGTCTTGATAAATACTTTTGCTAGATATACAATTCTAGATTACTTGTTTTTTTCCTATGAGAACATTTTGATATCATCTCATCTTCTGGCTGCTGTTGAGAAGTCAGTTTGTCTAATAGCTGTCTCTTTGTAGGCATTGTATTCCCTCATCTCTATTTTTTGGTGCTCTGCAAGTTCACTATGATGTATCTAGGTGTGAATTAAAAAAAAAATGTATCCTGTTGCTTGAGATTCCTTAGATATCCTGAATCTCAGGCTGATATTTTTCATCAACTCTGGAAAATCTTAGCTATTTTGTCTTGATTATTTCTCTCCTCTTTATTCACTTTCTCTTTTCTTCTGCAGCTGTGGACATATGGCAGACTGTTGCATTCTACCTTCTCTGGCTTTTAATGTTTCATGCATTTTCCAACTTTTTGTCTCTCTGGACTGAAATTCAGGTAATTTCTAAAGGCTTCTTCATTAACTATGTCTAATCTACTGTGGCAGCTATTCACTGAGTTTTAATATGAAATATAATTTTAATTTCTAGAAGTTCTACATGTATTTTTTTCAAACAAGTTTGGTCACTTAGTTTCCTGTCACACATATTTTAGATTGTTCTTTTATTTCTTTAAACATATTATATTTAGTCTTCCTGATCATTCAAATATTTTAATTATTCCAAGACTGATTCTGTTGATAATTGTTTCTGTAGACATATGCTCAGAATGCCTTGTTTACTTGTGCATTTTGTGATATTTTTTTGCCATGATATCCTATTTCTTAGAATTTTATAAATTAAAATTCTTTAAGACCTGAGTTGAGGGTGGGTTATTCTGATTATTCCAGAGAATCCTTGGTTTGCTTTTACAAGACATCTGAGATATTACCTACCTAGAACCACTTTAAACTAAAGTATTGGCTGAAGGTTCAATGAACCTGGACTAAAGGCTATGTGAAGGTCAACTGCTGGTTACAAATTCTCAAGGGACTTGACTTTTCTATCTCATATGAAGGTTTAAGAGCAGGAAAATTTTTCTCCTGTTCCCAAGGAGAGGGGTGAGTTTACTTCTAGTTTATCCCTACTTGGAAAGTATAGCCTTTGGGGTACCATCTTCATAAATGAGGTCTCACATCAGGCTCTCCACATTTGAAGAGACCTTAGTCCTTATCTTCTGTGTCCTTCAATTCACAAGATCATGAAAACCAAAGCTTAAATTCACCAGATGAAGCAAATGCCCTCAGGTGGAAGCTGCCTCCATGCTCTATTTACTGTCCTGGGTTCCATCTTTCAGTTAGTTTTTGGCCTCTGAAAATTTATTTCTTAGCAGTTCATCATCACATTTACACAGATTTAAGAAAATATGTATCTAGCATCTTCAGTTGTTTTTACCAGAAAGGATTGATCCAAATAGCTAGTCTGTCATCAGAAACACCCGTATTTATGTTTTATCTCATTTAAAAAAATGTTTATATTACATATGTTTTAAAGTGCACATGATATGCTAATATAGTTGTACAGTATTTGCATTTACTTCATAAATGAATAAATAAATGTAGACTTATCCCTAGGGGTATGTGCTCAGAAATGTTTATGGCTTGGGAGTGCAATACAAAATTGAGGGGAACCCATCTTAGCTTCACAACATGGACCCCCATCTCCCTCTTAACACGGGGGGAGATGGCCACAGCAGGAAGGAGGCTGTCAAGACCTCCAATGTCTCTGCGATCTCCGGGCTTCTCTCTTGCTTTCTTATTATGCAGCAGATTCTAGGAAAATTATGCAAACGTGACTGGTTATTTTTAATTTTCTGAAAGAGTCTTGAAAGCTTCCTGGGGAGGTATGCTAGTTATTTTACATCGTCCTGTGTATCCAGTAGCACATGGGACCTGCAGTGCTGTTGAGGGATGACCTGGCTGATTGGTATTGGTGCTTTCTATACCAAGCCAGCAGCTCAGGCAGTGTGCCCACACCTCTCACCCACTGCAGTGCCCCTGGCTGGCTTCTCTTGAGAAAAACCTTTTTCCCTCTAAAGAAGGTTTTTATATTGGATATGAGACTTTTGACAGAGAATTACTTGCTTTCATTCAACTGTTAGGACCTTGGCAAAGAAAGTTCATTTTACCAGTTGCTGGCTAATGTCCTGGCTTGAAAGAGAAATAACCTCATTAATGAACTACTATCTCCTACTTACTGACAAACTCCACTCATTTGTTTGCTTAAAAAGATGGTGTCATTGATTAAATATGGCCA
This sequence comes from Mormoops blainvillei, assembly GCA_004026545.1. NCBI lineage: Eukaryota > Metazoa > Chordata > Mammalia > Chiroptera > Mormoopidae > Mormoops > Mormoops blainvillei. The sequence goes on from PVJD01001768.1 coordinate 189,308, forward strand.
TTAGTGACCATGAATAAATGTATCTGTTCACCCTTCAAAGATATTTGTCATTTGTATCTTATACTAGGAAACCAAAACAGATGGTTCTTTGGCTAACTTATATGTTTTCGAGGTGGTTTCAGAGTTCTAAATAATAATAATAATCAAGAAATAAATTATTTAAGTACATCTGAGTTTAATAAATAGACCTATTTGTAGCCTTTAAATTGGAAGCAGTGCTAACTTTTGGCTAAATTACATGCAGAATCTACAGGCAGTGCTCTTGTTATTGAGGACACAATTCACAAGCATGGTGACATCTCAGATAATGTCTGACTATAACGAAGCACTTAGAGAAAGATTCAAAGCCAAAGGAGAATATAGTCATGCCTCAATATCTGTGGGGGAAGGGTTCCAGGCCCCCAGAAGATAGAGAAATCTATGGATGTTTCCTGAAAAGGCCATGGACGTAAAGTGGTAGCCAAGCGCTAAAGAAGCCAAGTGGCCAAAGAACAAAGCAGGCTTGTCCAGCTTGTCAGTTTAAAGACTTTTAATAGGAAACTTAGTTACAGAAGCAGAATCCTGGGCAATCCTGGGCAGGACAAAATGATCCTCGTACTCCCAGTTCACCCCCAGACCACCTATATTATATCCCCCTAAGAAAGGCACCTATGTACCCTGAAAGAAATGCAAGGGTAACAGAGGGGAACAAAGGGGCCCCATACCGGGGTCTCTGGCACCAGAGTGATTTAAAAGATAGATAATGCTGAGGGCACCTTGCCCCAGAGGAAGGACTAATGGTGGAGGAAGGGTTAATGGCAGTTCACAATTAACCTGGTGCCTCTGTACACATTCCAGAGTCTTTGTTTGGGGGGGAGGTGGTAGAGAGGGGCTGGAGGGTTCAGGTGGATGATGTTTAAAATGCAGTCAGCTTTTCGAGATGGAGTCATCTCTGTACAGCAGATGCTCAAGCCCCTTATATAACGTGGTATAGTATTTGAACATAACCCATGCAAATCCTCCTGTATACTTTAAATCATCTCTAGATTACTTATAATAGCTAATACAATGTAAATGCTATGTAAATAGTTGTTATACTGTATTGTTTAGGGAATAATGACAAGAAAAAGTCTACATATTTAGTTCAGATGCAACCATCATAGACCTAACTACAGAGTACATGTCGGCAAAAATGTAACATTTAAAATAATACTTTTGATCCACAGTTGGTGAATCTGCAGGTGCAGAACCCACAGATATGAAGGACCAGTTATATATCACACCAATTTGGAAACCTAAAACCAAAGTCAAATACTAATTTTTACAAAAAGACATCAAAGTTTTATATATTTTTAAAAAAGATTTATTTATTTATTAAAATTTTTTTCTCATTGTTGTTCAAGTATAGTTTTGTCCATTTTTCCTCCACCACTCCCCCTTCCCACCACTCTCTACCCCATCTCCCCTTTACCCCATCCTTGAGTCCCCCATATATGTTCCTTGACCACCCTTCCCCTGTTTTCCCCCGTCTTTCCTTTCCCCTCTCCTTTGTTCAATGTCAGTTTGTTCTTTATGTCAATGTTTCCGGTTACATTTAACTTGCTTGTTTGTTTTGTTGATTAGTCTCCACTTATAAGTGGAATCATATGGTGTTTGTCTTTCACCACCTGGCTTATTTCACTTAGCATAATGCTCTCCGGTTCCATCCATGGTGTTGCGAATGGTAGGAGATCCTTCTTTCTTTCTGCTGCATAGTATTCCATTGTCTAAATGTACCACAGTTTTTTGACCCACTCATTTACTGATGGGCACCTAGGTTGCTTCCAACACTCGGCTATTGTAAATTGTGTTGCTATGAACATTGGGGTGCATAGGTTCTTTTGAATTGACGTTTCTGGATTTTTAGGGTATAATCCCAGCAGTGGAATTGCTGGGTCAAAAGGCAGTTCCATTTTTAGTTTTTTGAGGAAATTTCATACTGTTTTCCACAGTGGCTGCACCAGTCTGCATTCCCACCAACGGTGTACTAGGGTTCCCTTTTCTCCACAACTTCACCAGCACTTGTTTTTTGTTGATTTGGTTATGATGGCCATTCTGCCTGGTGTGAAGTGGTATCTCATTGTGGTTTTAATTTGCATGTCTCTGATGGCTAGTGAGGCTGAGCATCCTTTCATATACCTCTGGGCCCTGTGTATGTCCTTCTTGGAGAAGCGTCTATTTGGGTCCTTTGCCCATTTCTTAATTGGGTTGTTTGTCTTCCTAGAGAGGAGTTGTTTAAGTTCTTTCTATATTTTGGAGATGAAACCCTTCTCAGATGTATCATTGGCAAATATATTTTCCTATACAGTTGGTTGCCTTTTCGTTTTGCTGATGTTTTCTTTAGCCATGCAGAAGCTTCTTATTTTGATGAAGTACCACTTGTTTATTCTTTCCTTTATGTCCCTTACTCTAGGGGACATATCAGTGAAAATATTGTGATGTGGAATATCTGAGATTTTCATGCCTATGCTCTCCTTTAGGACGTTTATACTTTGTGACTTATATTTAAGTCTTTTATCCACCTTGAGTTTATTTTTGTGTGTGGTGTAAGTTGGCAGTTGGGTTTCATTTTTTTTGCATGTACCAGTCCAGTTCTCCCAACACCATTTGTTGAAGAAGCTATTTTTATTCCATTTTATGCTTTTGCCTCCTTTGTCAAATATTAATGGACCATAGAGACAAGGGTTTATTTCTGGGCTCTCTATTCTGTTCCATTGATCTACGCATCTGTTCTTAGACCAGTACCAGACTGTTTTGATTACAGTAGCCTTGTAGTATAGTTTGATATTGGGTATTGTGATCCCTCTGACTTTGTTTTTCTTTCTCAAAATTGCTGTGGCTATTTGGGGTCATTTATGATTCCATATAAATTTTTGAATTGTTTGTTCTATGTCTGTGGAATATGTCATTGGGAGTTTTATAGGCATTGTGTTGAATCTGTAAATTGCTTTGGGTAGTATGGACATTTCGATGATGTTAATTCTTCTGATCAGTGAACATGGTATATGCTTCCATTTATTTGTGTCTACCTTAATTTCTTTCTTCAGTGCTCTGTAGTTTTCTGAGTATAGGTCTTTTACCTCCTTGGTAAGGTTTATTCCTAGGTACTTTATTTTTTTTTTTGTTGCTATAGTAAATGGGATTTTTTTTCCTGATTTCTGATTCTGATATTTCATTGTTGGTGTACAAAAATGTCTTTGATTTCTGAACATTGACTTTGTATTCCGCTGTTTTGCCAAAATCACTTATTAGGTTGAGTAGTTTTTTTGGTGGAATCTATGGGATTTTCTATGTACACTATCATATCATCTGTAAACAGTGACAGTTTTACTTCCTCTTTACTATTTGGATGCCTTTTATTTCTTTTTCTTGTCTGATCATTGTGTCTAGGACCTCCAATACTATGTTGAATAGAAGTGGTGAAAGCAGACAGCCTTGTCTTGTTCCTGATCTTAGTGGGAAAGATTTTAGTTTTTTTGCCCATTGAGTGTGGTGTTGGCTGTAGGTTTCTTATATATGGCCTTTGTTCCCTCTACTCCCACTTTGCTGAGTGTTTTGATCATAAATGGGTGCTATACTTTGTCAAATGCTTCTTCTATAACTATTAATATGATCATATGATTTTTGTCTTTCCTTTTGTTTATGTGATGTATTACGTTTATTGATTTGTGAATATTATATCATCCTTGCATCCATGGTATGAATCCCACCTGATCATGGTGTATGATCTTTTTAACTTATTGCTGCATGCAGTTTGCCAATATTTTGCTGAGGGTTTTAGCATCTATGTTCATCAGTGATGTTGGTCTGTAGTTTTCTTTCCTTGTGGTGTCTTTATCTGGTTTTAAAGTTTTATATTTTATAAGTCAAATGAATTAGATTGGATTGAAACCCAAGCTTATGTATTATTATAATAATTGAATTGGGATATGAAAATATAAGACTGAACCAAGTCAGAACTGTATATGTTCTTGATTGGAGACAATAGGTCTCTCCTTTATAAACTAAATTAAACTTTTAGAGAGGGAATGGCAGTTTTAGAATTCAACAGGATTAGCTGTCAGAGGAAAGGTACAGATGTGTCTACAATGACAAGCTCCTTGATCGTCCGCTGGTGATCCTGACCTGCCACTTTTCCATTAGCACAGCTTATTTGTCTCTTTTGGGCCTTTCTACCTAGGCGTCTGCAGCTGAATTGAGAGTTATGCATTGCAGCCTGGTTGGGACTAATCATACGAGGGGACCAAATCAGCTGGACTGACTATGTCACTGGCTACTTTTAGGAGGGGAATTGAGTCACCATCTTGCTAGTTGTGCTTTTCATGAATGGATGAGGAAACATTTGCAAATGACATGGCTTCAGAAGTCCCACCAGCTGTGCTGTCTTTTCTGGGTGAGCCTGATTGCTTTTGGCTCAACCCAGTGCAGTGTTTTCCATCAAATCAGTCTTTCATCCACAGGGGTATTTATTATGTGCCATTTTGAAAATAAAAGGGATGGGAAGCAATCATCCAGTAAAACCATAAAACATTTTATTATCCGAGACTGTGAGGGGACAGGTTTGACATACAATGCTGGGAGACGCAATGGCCGAACAATGTGGTACTAAAGCGTGATTTAATGAGGCTTGGAGGATTTAGTTCAGTCAGAAAAGTTCCACTCTATCTTGGACGTAGGTGAAGTGAGCTGGCGTGGGCACCTGACTGAGCAGGTTCTCACCGGGCCGGCTTTGGCCAGTAGCCTCCATTTGTCCTGCTATCCCAGACCACTATTGTCAGGGAGACTTTAACACTAGAAACTTCTGACTGATTTAGTGGACCCCAAACTTGGCACAGCTTCCTGGTGGCTTCCATTTTAAAAGAGCAGCAGTTAATCCAACAAAAGCCTGAATTCATTTCCCTCTATATTTGTTGATTGCCAGCTGAGAGCTGGATGCTCTCAACTTGCTTTTAAAAAAATTTCATTTCACTGGAATTGAGATCCTTTGCCCTCTGATAAATGGCAGTGTGCCATCTTGGGTAACATTTTTGTTTTCCACTTTTCCAGAGGAAAAACTCATTAGCAGATGGTGGCTGGTCATCAAGTCAATCATTGTCTTTGGATTTAATCATACACATCTTTCTGATCCAGCTGAACTAAACCTACTTGTTAAACTTCATTATTGTGTTGGCACAACCTCAGCCTTGAGTTATAAACATAAGACATTCATGGACAAGTTCAAGCATCATTTTATCTTCTTCATTTAAGTGGGTGTGTTTGTTGTATATTTACCTAGTAACTATTGTGTTCTTGGTCCCACGAGGATTGAATGAGGATGTGGGAGGGTGAAAAGCCCCAACTCCCGTCTTGAAGGGGCTAATGATTTAGACAGTGAGGTGGGGCACACACATGAAGAAATAAACAACATTACATTATTAAATAAGCTATAGGTTCTGATGGAGATGGCCTTAGCCTAGTCGAATATGGTGATTCTCCAATGATACTGCACCACAGCATGATCTGAAAATCTTTCAAAAAAGATAAATGTTTAGATTCTGTTTTAGTCATTTTGGACTGCTATAACAAGAATATTTTGTTCTGGGTCCCTTAAACAACAATCATTTATTACTCATGAGGCTTGGGAAGCCTATAGTCTGGGAAGCCCTCAAACAAGGTGCCAGCAGATTTGGTGTCTGGTGAGAGTCCACTTCCCTTTCATGAGGGTTCCATACTCATGACGAAATTACCTCCCAAAGGCCATACCCCCAATACCATCACATTAGGGGTTAGAACTTTAAGATATTAAATTTTAGGAGGGCACAAATGTGTACTCCATAAGAGGTCCTCACACCTGACTCTGTGGAGGGACTGGGCTCTGGTACTGGGGAAACTCCCCAAGTGATTCTATGATTCTAATGTGTTGCTAAGACTGAGAACTGCTGGTTTAGGAGACAGATGACTACTATGGTGTTTTTATTGTCTTTTTTTTTTTTTTTTTAAATTTAGGTCCTTACATAGACACAAACACAGGGAGGCAGCCAGAATGAGGAGACGACGAAACATGGCTCAAATGAAAGAACAGATCAAAACTCCAGAAAAAGAACAAGACAAAATGGTGATAAGCAATCTATCAGATGCAGAGTTCAAAACAACTGGTCATAAGGATGCTCAAGGAAATTAGTGAGGACTTCAATAGCATAAAAAAGATCTAGTCAGAAATGAAGGATATACTAATTGAAATAAAGAACAATTTACAGGGAAACAACGGTGGAGTGAATGAAGCTGAGAATCAAATCAGTGATTTGGAACATAAGGAAGCAAAAAACAACCAATCAGAATAAGAAGAAAAAAGAATCCAAAATTCTTTCAAAAAATAATCCAAATGAGGATAGTGTGAGCAGCCTCTGGGACAACTTCAAGTGTTTGTATCATAGGAGTGCCAGAAGGAGAAGAGAGGGAGCAAGAAATTGGAAATCTATTTGAAAAAGTAATGAAAGAAAACTTTCCCAACTTGCTGAAGGAAATAGACATGGGAGTCCTGGAAGCACGGAGAGTCCCTAACAAGATAGATGCAAAGAGGTGCACTCCAAAACACATCACAATTAAAATGCCAAAGGTTAAAGATAAAAAGAGAGTCTTAAAGCAGCAAGAGAAAAGAAGCTAGTTACCTACAGGGGAGTTCCTGTAAGTCTGTCAGCTTATTTCTCAAAGGGAGCTTTGCAGGCTAGTAGGGACTGGCAAGAAATATTCAAAGTCACAAAAAGCAGGGACCTAGAGCCAAGATTGCTCTACCTAGCAAAGATATCATTTAGAATAGAAAGGCAGATAAAGAGCTTCCCAGACAAGAAAAAGATAAAGGAGTTAATCATCACCAAGCCATTATTGTAAGAAATGTTAAAAGGACTTATTTAGAAAAAAAAATCAAAACTATGAACAATAAAATAAATACATGTCTACCAACAATTGAATCTAAAAAACAAACTAAGCAAACAAGAAGAAAAGAGATGGAATCATGGATATGGAGAGCATTTTGATGGTTGCCAGATGGTAGGGAGGCTTGGGGGAATGTGTGAAGAGGTGAGGGGATTAAGAAGTACAAATAGGTTGTTACAGAATAGCCATGGGGATGTAAAGTACAATATAGGAAATGGAGTAGCCCAAGACCTCATATGCATGACCCAAGTACATGAACAATGGTGTGTGGATTGCCTGAAGTAGTAGGGGATGCTGAGTGAAGGATGGCAAAGGGGGAAAAATTGGGGCAACTGTAATAGCATAATCAATAAAAGATAATTTTAAAAATAAATACATTTAGGTCCTACTTAGGATTTTGCCCCTCTCCAGTTAAACAGAAGCTCTCTCTTCTCTACTCCAATAACTCATTGTTCACATCTCAATGATCATTTCCCTGTGATAATCTCTGTATAAATATGTTCTTCCCACATGGTTGCTCCTTTGGTGTTAGGGACAGAGTTCTACTCATCCCTATATTCCCAGAGCTTGGCACAAAATGTTCCACAAATGATGGTTGAATGAAGGAGTGAAATAATGAGCTGGTTGATCTTGAACAAGATACCTGAATATTCTGCTTAGTAGTCTTCGTCTTCAGGTTCATAAGGATGGGGGGAAAGAAGAATTATGTTATAATTCTCTGGGCCTGTGTTAGATGTAGATACCTTCCTCTGATGACTCTGAAGCCCTTTTAGAATAAAAGTGCAATGCAAATGCTAGGCATCCTCCTGGACAATTGACCCTTGTTTTGTACCAAGACAGGTGAATTTTGATGAGATTATAGCAGAGCTGATGCTAGTACAAGTTTACAAATGTCATCTAAATGAGATGGCTGACTTTTTATAACAGTTGAGAATGCAGCTAGGACCCAGAGCCTGAGAAGAAAGGAGCAGTCTAAGAGGGTAGCTTCAAGATTTTGGTAATAACCCAGGGGTGGGGACTGGGAGTCAGTGTCTCAGTAACCTTTCTATCCTACTGGCATTGCTGATCTCTAAGTTACTCCTCTTTAACCAAAATTCTCTTTTTAAACCCTTTTTGCAAATGCATTAATCTATTTGGGGAGGAGGGTCAAGGGAATGTTTCAGAAACTAGTATTTCTGAGAGACCAGTTGTTAGATCTCATTTACAGTGACAAATTGACAATTGCTGTCTTTTTCTTTTCTGTGAATTAGTTTAACTTTGTTTACAAGTACCTCCCTCATTCTCTTCTTTGTGATAAAGATAGCACCCAAACTCTAAGCCATGTATTCTAGATTCCAGGAAGGCTTCTGCTTCTCAGAAAACAATTTGGCTATTTAGTTGTCAAAAATTTTGTGCTAGAAGATTCTGAAGTCCAAGCTTGCTTGTTTATGGGGTTGAGAGCCCAGAAAGGAACCTCAATCAACGTCCATCCGACCTCTCTTCTGTGAAGCTGAGGCTGAGAGCTGACCTCCTGCAACTGTTGCTGAGAAGCAGCAGGCATTCTGCCTTATATTTAATTAGCAGATTTCTTCCTCTGAGATTTAAAATGCCTGAAAAAGTTTTCAGGTGGGAAAACTGAAATATCCCAAGAACATCAAATGTCCCCCTTCACATTGTGTGGTCTTTTTGGAGTGGGTCTTCCCATGTGCCTCTTGACTATTTTGGAAAAAACCATGAGTTTAGACTATCTTTAGGAAAACTGGTATAATTTAAAGGTGAATTAAATATTCCCCTCTTGTAAACTGCCCTGGGGAGAGAACAAAGAAAGTATCACATGATGGTGGTTAACACAGAAGGATCTCTTCCCTCCTGGTGTAAATGGTAACCTGTAATAAGAACGGCAGTTTTGTCAAGAGGGTGGGGCATAAGCAGTGACAGTAGTTTCAAGGACTGTGAGTGAGCTGTGTGGTTAGACATGAGTCGGTCCCCAAAACATCAGGCTGGAGTCAGCTCCTAATGTCACTGCACTCCAACTTCTACCATTAGGTCAGGGCGATTCTGCATTCCAAATCCTGAATTTAAATGCATGTGAAGCCCTGTTGGAGAAATCTCACTCCTCTTTACAGCCACAGCTGGGCAGCCACCAGAGAGTTTTCAGGCTAGACATGTTTTTCCCCAACATCTGTCAGCTTAGTTAAATCAGAGTTCCAAATGAACAGTGTAATACCCAAGATCATTATCTGGATTTGTGACACTCCCTCCCTTTTCTCCCTGGAGGATTTAGGATTCAAAATGAAAAACAACATTTGTAAGGGATCAGGAGAGGGAGGATTTTCATCTTTATTATTATTACTACTAATAATACATTTTCATTAACATGGTTTTAGTAGCATGAAATAAGAGAAATGAAACTTGACCCTTTTTAAGTCAACATGTTCCCCAGTGTCTTTTGCATAAGGTACTGTATCTTTGATTCATTCAATCCAAGATAAACCTATTAATTAAGCATTAGTCTACAGGTATGGTCTTCGCAGATGTCATTTTCTGCTCAGGGCTAACTGAGAACTTGCAGATAGTCTCTGGGTTTAGCACTTTCTTCACAACATGGGAAAGATGTGGTCTGTGCTCCAGGTAGAAGGAGAGAGTTAATCCACTAATCAAGTCAATGATTATTTATTGAGTGCCTGCTTGGTGTTAGCGTTGTAGGGGGTGCATGATGAGGAGAGCTTACACCCTTAATGAGGGGCCATGACTCGCCTTGCAAGCAGCATGGTAGCACTGTGTGGATAGAGCACAGCATCTGGAATTCAGGCAGACTTCGCTTAGAAATTGAGTTGCACAGCTGAAAAGTGGTATGACCATGAAAATTTTATTTCACATCATAGGCATTTTGTTTCTTTTTATTAAAGTAGAATATTGATACAGTTAAGATTGTTGTAAGCATTAACAATGACTTTGCAGAGCGCCTGCCACATCAGAGACACTGCAAAAACACTATTATAACATGGAACACATGTAATAATTTAGTCATTAATAATACTTATGCCAATGCTCAGAGATGAGAGAATGTAGTGCTGGCCAGAACAGATGGATAAATGTTGGACATAACTAAGGTAGCACTTAGAAATGACAGAATCAAATTGCCAGGAGGGATCTTAGAGGTTAACTGGTTCAACAAACTCATTCTACCAAAGCAGCAACAAGGCTCAGATAAATTGACTTCCCAGATTAGTAAATCCACTGTGAGCAGAGCCCAGACTGACCATCCACATGGGTCTGCTTGGGGAGCTGGTGCCCTGTTATGTGGTGGTTCTCAAACTGGTGGAGTGTTAGGATATCTTGTGAGCTTTTAAGAAAGTAGGCTTTCAAGGGAATCTGATTTAGTGGCTTGGAGTAGGCTTGGAATATGTTTATTCAGTGCATTCCTGGCCTGTAGATCAGCCCATTGATGTAGCATCAGGAGCACTGACCTGGGAACTTTAGTCACCATTCTCCTTCTACCCTGCTGTGTGACTTGGGCAAGCCAACCTTTCTATTCTTAGTTTTCTCATCTATCTCTTGAAGGGGTTGCATTGGTTGAAATTCTGGTCACCTTGTCTCTCACCATCACACCATTCCACCACTTCAACTTGACTAAAAAACTAGACTAAAGTTTGGATGGAATCTGGCTTGCAGGTGAAGGGAAGGCTAACAAGAGTGTTAGAAGGAAAGTGGGACTGTGCAGTGAGCCTGGAGTGAAGAGGTTTCTTTTGGGGAGGGAGATGGAGACCCGGTTGTAAGGCTAGAGGAGGGCTTCAGTATGGGGATCTCTGTGGGGTGGGGATGGGCTTTAGGCATCATTCTGCAGAGGGAGCACTTCCTGAACTGTGTTATATAGAACATGAGGTCTTTGAGGTGCTTTGAAAGAGAACTCTGTTAATAAGTTTGAGAGATGCTACATACTGTATAATAGTCTAGGAGATTCGAAATGAATGCATACAGAAAGCCCTGAGAGGTCTGATTAACTTTCCTTAGTCTGGAATGTTTCAAATGTATTTGATCGTAGGGCACTTAAAAAAGAACCTATTAACTAATGTTGCATGGAACATGTTTGGGGAAACACTGTTATAGGAAACAAGGAATCATTAGAAGTTCTGGGCTCAGCTTTAGCGAACTGGGGGAAGTGATCATTAGAAAGAATGCTATGAGGAGCAGGAAATGAACCGGAACTTCTCAGCTCAGAGAAGAGAAGCCTTACACAATACATTTTTAGTTATATGAATTGGTATAATGAGGGGCATGATTGATTGTTCTTCATATTCACTGAGCATCAAGCCAGAAGGAATGGGCTTAATAGTTAGGCTTAGAGATTTAGGAGGAGGAAAACGGAAATCTTTCTGATAAGAGATATAAGCTAGAATAGTTTATCTAGGGAAACATGTAATTTCCAGAGTCTCATCTATTTCATGTAATAAAATCAGGGGTACAGACTAGATAACAACTCAATTCCCCTGTATTTTCTTTTCTGCGTTTTTACATTCAGGGATCCATCAACTTACATGGGAGCCACAGAGCATCCCAGCAGTCTAAACAAAGATCCAGCAGCTTATAGAACTGTAGATCTGAAAAGAACCCAACATCTTGTCCAACTTCTCACCAAAGCAAGAGTATTGTCTGCAGCATTCCTGCCCTGTGGCCCTCAGGAATATGCTGGGAACAACTCCAGTGCCTGGGAAACCATTACTTTTCTAGGGAGCTCATTTCATTTATGGATAGCTTCAATTGTTAGGAAGCACTGCCTTACCATGAACCCGAGTATGTTTCATCACATCTTACACATTTTAGACCTTGTTATTTGTATTGGAATTCCACAGAATATACTTGTTAGTTTTTTCCTTTGGGATGACTGAAGACAAATATCCCATCTGCACTAATCCTTCTCTAAGACAAGTCACTCAAGTCCTTTAGCCATTTTTCATAACACACGGTCTGTAGAACCTTCACAACTTATCCAGAGAATATGGATTGATCATCATGAAACACAGCTTTTTGTGCCTGGGTAGAGTCTTGCTGCCGAGAGGTCACGTGTGCAGGGCAAGTCCCTGAGATGGAGCACTCAGACCAGTCCAGGAAGTCTGGAGGGCAGGACCAGGAGATCCATGTGGTCAATTTACAGGTGGGATCAAGAGACCATAACACGAAACCCACCCTATGTCAAAAATAAAAACACGGATGAGCACCAGTTTGACAGGTTAGTGGGCTTTCCGGAAAGTGCACTAGGGGAGGGTGTTAGGAGTGAGAAAGGGTTAGACCTGTAGTTTCACAAAGTTACTGAGTGAAATACCAAAGCTGTTTGTCAACTATACAAATGGGGTGAAACGTGGTGGTGCAAGAGATGTCACAGCAGTTTCCCGCACTGTATCTTTGTCACAGCAGTTATACCATCATTTGGGAAGGTGATGAGACATCCCTGAGGGAAGAGGCAGGGATGACTCAGTGACTAAAAAAAAAAAAATGCTGTTCATGACTCTTAACTGGGATCACACTTGTCCCTCATACCTCACCAGCCTGGGAATATGAGCCAGACTTTAGTCATCTGTTCAGTTCTTTTCTATTCCAATAAAGAATTGCATTAGTCAGATTTTGATGTTCAGTAATCATGTCCCACAATTAACAGAAATATTTTTTCACATAAACCACTACCAAGGTTTTCCTCATATGACAGTAAATTTTTTGAGCCTAAATTCAGGATTTTACATTTGTCCCTGCTGCATTTTATTTATTGATATGACTTTATTGATATTTTTCAAATAGTTTTTTTCTGAAGTGCTAGGTATGCCTCCTATCTTGGAGTCATCTTATCTTTGGATGAACATGTCTTCCATTTCTTCCTCATAGCCTGGGAATGTGCTCATCAGAAAAGGATCAGGGAAAGAGAGAGTTTTGTAACGTGCTACTAGAGATTTCTCTATAATGAGCCCTTTAATCGGCTCTTTGAATTAAAATGTCCAGTCAGCTATTTATTCACAGATTAGGAATATTCTCAAGTATGTGTTTCTCTATCTCATTCACAAGGAAATCAAGAAGAACTATTGAAATGGTTTACCAAAATGAACGTATATTATGTGATACTTTGATTTTTTTCTATTTGATATTCATAGGAATTTGGGCTTGATGGGAAAACAAAAGTGCGTTTTGCCAGACAAAGCCATTGCTGTCTCTGGGTGATACAGGTCTTGCCCTTCCAGTCCCAGGCATGTCCAACAGATGACGTTGTAATAAGCAATAACGTCATTTCACAGCATCCATTTCAAACTCTATACACAGTTTGTGAGTCATTAGTTAGCTGGTTTACCTTTTCAGGCTTGTCTGTCTTTGAGTTACCCTTGTACTCCAATTCTCTTAATAGACCATGCTCTCTAAACTGGTTATCAATGCATTGCTTCCACTTTCTGGACTTCTTTCTTCTTTTCTTTGACTAGCTCTTACTGATTCTCTAGCTTTCATCTAACTTCCTTGAGGAAGCCAAAGTCGATCCTCTAAGGACGGATTAGATGTCCTTCCCACATTCTTCTTCTTGGCAGGGGTTTATCCCTATGGTAGCACTTGCCACTCAGGGGTTCTTGCTAATGAGCTTCTTCTCCCAGTTGACTATTAACTCCTTGAGAGTGGGAACTATGTCTGGTACATAGCAGGCTCTCAATAATTCAATTAAAAACTATAGGCCTTATAGGGCCCCAAGATGTACAGAATTCTGAAAGATCTCCAGGTCATTTGTCAATATTTGGAGGGTGGCCTTGAGCAAGTCATTGTCTCTTTAGGTTTCAATTTATCTGTGAAATGAAGATGGTCCCTAAGGCTCTAGGCTAATGCAAAGAACATTCAACTGGAAACAGTCACTTTGACCTGGATCTGTTGAGTCCTGGGGAAGGCATTTAACCCATTCACTTCTCTTGGTCCCAGTTTCTTTATTAGATAAGATAAGGAGGCTAAACTCTGAGCAGTGGATAAGTGTGAAGTCAGAGACAGACAGGCAGCTGTTGAGTAAATCACTTTGTGCCTGAGTAATTCTTTACAAATTCCTCATTACTCGGCTGCCTTCTGGTGAGAACTAAATGAACTAATCCCAATAACTATGGGAGATGATAAAAATATATTGCATACAAAATCTGTGTTAAGTACATTCATAATATCATAGAACTTTATCATCCCGACAACTTATAGCGTTGGTTTCAGACATCTCCATCTTACAGAAGGAGGAAATGGTTCAAGGTCACACTGTAAATGGCAGAGCTGGCTTCCCAGTGTGACTCCAGAGCTCATGTCTGTCTCATTTCTGTCTCTGCTGGTTCCTCCTTTGTTCAGCTCCTAGCACTGGACCTGGCACCAAGGCTGTTTCCACCTTTCCAGGCCTAAGTCTGGTTGTAGGACCCGCTCCAGCCCCAGGAAGGTCTGCAGGTGGAACAAGGTCTGGCAGGGGTCTGCTGGAGCAGTTGGCTGCCTGGCTTGAAGCCCTGCTCATGTCATGATCTCTCTTCAGAGGGGGAGTAGACACAGAGGTGTCTGGGCAGTGTGCATGGTTTATAAAAAGCCATCAGGAGCACCGTCTGGGGACTGCAGTCATTTATTCGCACTTTTTCCTTGTAAAATGTTACTGACTGTTTTACACCAAGGGCAGTTTATCCTAAATTGGATGTACAGGCATTCAATTCACCTCTACTTTTTGCCAACTCTGCTTTTTTCCCCTCTTGCTTCTGAAGTTATATATGGTTCTGAGAGAGGAAGCCATTTTCTCTCTAAGGGGAAAAAGAGCTGACGGCTTTAAAGAGAAACCTTCTATCATAAGGTAGAACATTTGGTTGGAGAGATAATGCCTTTGTTTTTAAAAATGGAACCCTGCTTCAGTGGTGTTACAGTCTTCTGAAATTGACCCCATTTCCGGTCAGATGCTAAGAACTTTACCGAGGTGATCTGTATCAGTGTACCTGTGATGGCAAAATGGAGGAGAGATATGATCAGCTCCATTTTTCAAATGGGAAAATTGAAGCTCAAAGAGGTTAAATCACTTGTTTAAGATCAGAATGGAAGGCTGCTGGGACAAATTGGGGTTAACAGAGAAAGAGAGAAAGAGAGCACCTCTGAGCTAGATGCTCCCCCTTTCAAGGCACCCCCACCCTCCAGCTATCCCGCATACTCGTCCCCAGTTTGTGACACTGGTATTGTGCTCGACCTGCAGATGAGGAGACTGAGTCTCTGCGACATTAGCTATTGGCTGAAAGTCACGCCCTTCATTATCGCAGAGCAGATCTCACGCTGAAACCTTGCGTCCAGACCCTCCAGCTGCCTTCATTAGTACCCGCCACTCGCCTGCACAGAGAATCTAAATATAATGGATGGCTGCTGCAGAATGCCATGATATTTTAATTTATAGAAAAGAATAATGGGGTTCAGGTGAATGCCCTCTTCTGTATATTCTCTTTGGAATGAGGCTTAGTTTTATTGTCCTTTCACTTCCCGTTAGTTCTAGCTAAAGTGATTCCATCATGACATATAAACCCAAACATGAGTAATTGATGGCAGCCTCAGGAGCTGGAGCAGGATACAACCAGACCAACTAGAATCTCCAGGGTGAAGAATTAACATTTATTGGTTTAGTGAAATGAATTTATGTCCCAATAAAGCGAGTTACAGACTAGACAGTGATTTAATGATGTGCTTTCTGTAAAAAGTGCAAATATGAACTTCTGGGCCTCAGTTAGATTGTAACTGATATGCCGCTTACTAAACCAGTTTTTCAGATATGTTCAGAAAAGTCTGCAACATGTCCTTAATCCACGAAATTTGTGTTTTACCCATTCTGTCAATGGAGTTGAAAGTTGAAAGGAAATGGAATCGGCGTCTCTGAAACCATGAACAATACATTTGTTCATTACTCCCACTGGATCAGGACTCTCAGCTCTCTGGGAAGCTCGAAACGAAGATTGGGACAAACGCCATTCCATAAAAAGAAAGAAAAGAAATACTGAATGTAGATCTACATGACACTCTTTAACTCCAGAGGCCCTTGCCCTGGGTCTGTAGGAGGACTGGGAGGAGGGCAGAAAAGAAAAAAGTCCCAATTGTGTGCCAGGTTGAAGCTTACCTCCCAGTGTTGTCTCTGCTTCTTCATAAAGAGAACTGAGAAGTTGGTTTTCTTTGATAATGAAATCCTCAGGGCAAAAACTTCAGTCATTTTGAGCCTTTGCTTTTGTATCCAGTATCTAACTCATCCACTTTCAAAGTACCTCCTGATTCTGGCCGCTTCTCACCATCACCTCTGCTACCTCCCTAGTTCAGCCACTACCTTCTCTTTGCTCGGGTAACTTCAAAGGCATCCGCATTGGTCTGCTTGCTTCTATTCCTGATTCTCTCTCTCAACCCCCACACATATATTTACAATCTGTTCTTAACACAGTAGCTAGAGGGGATGCTTTTAAAACAAAAGGCAGATCCTGCCCTCTCTCTGCTTCGAACTGTCAGTGGCTTCCCATCTCACACAGAGAAATGCAAAAGTCATCGTGGCTCACACAGGCCTGCACAGCCAGGCCCTCTCCCACCCACCACCACTCTCTGACCTCATCCCCTGCCACCTCATTCCTGGCTCTTTCTGCTGTAGCCTCTGGCTTGCTTGCTGTTTCTGGAAAGCAGCAGGCATGTTTTTGCCTTAGTGCTTCTGCTTGCATCACTCTTCCCAGATATCCCTTACCAACTGCATGTTTTTCTCCCACTCTCCCCTTCTCATTTGAAGTCCACTCTGACTTTGCTATTTATCATTGTAATCCCTCCAAGACCCTCAAATACTTCTGCTCAAATACCTCCATCTCTGCTTTTCCAGAGCACTCATTACTTTTTGACATGCTATCTAATTATATATTTTTGTTTATTTTCTCACTCCCTCATCTGAAGGTAAGCTCAGCAAAGGGCTGGAATCTGCCTGTTTTGTTTACTGATGCAGCTCAAAAGCCTAGGACAGTGCCTGGTATGTAGGAAGTGCTCAGTAAATGTTTGCTGAATGAATGAATGAATGGCCTACTAAAAGCCATCCCAGGATAGATTTAACACGGGTGTGAGAGGTAGGGCTAATTCAATTTTGTTTTTATAGTCTGATATTTTTGCAACCTGATTTTTGTTATATGTTTTGTTTTTAATTTTGGAAAGTAAGATATATTCAGTTGGATTGAAGTTGTATTCTCAATGTCTGCGAAGTTTTGAGATCTTGTGCAAAAGAGTTTAAATGAGATGAAGATGGTTTTTATTTGAATAATTATTGTTAAATCCTATCTTATTAAACCATATTAAAGTTTTTGAGATTTGAAACTAAGTGGAACTCATTAGGAAAAATATACCCTCTTGTAAAGTCACCACTGACACTGACAAAATATTTGAGCACCCATTGGGTGCAGAGCGGTGGGGAAAAAGTACCATTATGTGGCACACACATCTGTGCTGCTGTGAGGCCAGATGTTCTAGTTGTGGGAGTTTTCTGTTTCTAGTACTTCTAAATAGGGGTGTCAGATTCATGCATTTGTATGAACTTCCTGGGGAGTGGCAGGTTAAGTGTAAAATGTGGTCAATAGCAAAGAAAGCACTCTGGTTTGGGTGGAAATATCCTGTAGCCCTTGGGACGATTTTTTAAAATTATACTTTATCAGGTAAAATGCAGACAATAGTTGTCATCCTAATTCACATTGTGTAGCACTGTGTAGCCTACAAAGCACTTGCTTATAATAGATTATCTCAAGTGTATAGTCTCTGGGAAAGCTTTGCCAAAACCATTGTCTGTCCCAGCACAACCTGGATGTAGATTTTGGTTCTGCAGCCCTGGAGGCAAATGTTTCAGTGTTACGTGGATACGAGCCCCTGGAAGGAACCCCTACTTGTGCGGCAGGCAGCCACACACCTGGTGCTGCATTGAGTGAACAGACTCCACCACCATGCTGCCTGGTTTAAATCCAGGTTTACCTCTAACTTGCTGTGACTCCTGGTGCCTCAATTTCATCATCTGTAGGATGGGGTTAGTAATAATAGCTCCCTATAGGGCTCTTAAGAGAATTAAATAAATTTATAAATGGAGAGTGCTTACAGCAATTCCTGGCACCAGGGGACCCTCCCATGAATATCAGCTGTTAGTATTAAGAAACTATAAAAGACCCTGCTTGTCTCTCATCTCTCCTTGAGTTTTTTGGTCAGAGTGCTAGAAAATTTCTCCTTAGAGTCGGTCCATTGGGTATATAATTTTAACATTGTTAAGGAACAGAACCTTATGAGAATCAGATGAAAAGCATGGTCCCTTTCTCCAGAACAGTGGCCATATTCACATGTATATATGATTTTGCCTACAGTTTCAGGGATTTATAGATTCCTGAAGTCCAGATCAAGAATCTCCAGGTTAGGGTGGAAACATAAGTTTCCAGAAGCTCAGATTAATTTGTGCCTGGTTCGACCAACATATTAAGCCACCTGTGACCATGCTGCTGTGACTTATTTGACCTGTCCCATCTAGAGCATGGAGCATTAGAAGGGCAGGATCAAGGGGATTCTGGTGTATCTATCCCCTGAGGGATATGTAAGGAGCAACTTGAAATAGATAGGGGGGACACAGACAGTGGAACAGACACCAGATTTCTCAGTGTAATCACTCTCCTGGGGTACCTCTTCTCACAGCCTTCTAACTGCCTATCTCTCCTCCAAAGCCAGGACAAACCTGACGCTCTCTTCCCTTCTGCATCCTCCCAAACCAAGTCATTTCTCCCTGCGGGGAAGCTGGCTGCTGAGAAACCCAGAGAGGGAGAAAGACATTCTAGTGAAAATGAAGAAAGCCCCAGCAGATCAGAGCAGGGACTGGCAAGTGATCCGACAAAGGCAGTTACACCATGGAAACAGAGCTGTAAAACTGGATGTCAATATATGTATTCAAAACAGTGTCCAGGTATTCCAACCTCCCCGGGAGATGAAAAGAATCTCTCAGTATGAAAGCTTGTTACATCTCAAAGCAAGCGTGCTGGTGCTTCCCAAGGACAGAGCAAGATCGTAGAGAGACAAGAGCTATGTGACTTGGGATGGCTCTGACACCTTCTTCCATACAGCTTGGAGGTCTTCAGATTTCTGTTGTGCCCCTTCCTCTTCTACAGCTTCCAAAGGTGGGCAGGGTGGTCTGGTGGTCAGAGTTTGGCTTGCGGAGGCGGCAGCTCCGTGGTTTGGGCTCAGATCTGCTCTGTGGAGGAAAATGCTGATTCTCCATATTTTATCTGCTGCTAGAAGAGGATAATACAAGGTTTCTTTTTCTCTTCTCCTCTCGGGACTTGGTAAAGATTAATTAGTTGCTACCTATGAACTATGAAGTGTTTTAAGTTCTGGCAGAATAAGGTGCTAAGCATTATTTCTAAAGTTAGCTTCTTTAACCCATTTTGTGAAATAGGGATCTCTACTCACTAATTGGAGTCTTTGTGGAAGCCACCTAGTCTCCACAGTAAAGTGGCTAGTAGGGTGGTGGTGGCCCCGGGGGCTTGATGGTAGAAACAGTGATCAAGTCAACCTACTCCCTTCCAGGGGGAAACTTTTTTATGAACTGTGATGCTGGTTGAACAAATATGAACTAGTGAGAGCAGTTGTGGCTTGGGTGAGAGCAGCAGGGCCCCTCTGAGATTTCTTTTCCTAGAGGTGGGTGAGAAAGGGAGGGGGCATCATGACTGAGACTGGGCAGCCAGAGACCCTGAGATGGGATTTTCTGCCTGCCTGTCTACAAGGCGGAATGGCAAACGGAACACCTTGACCCAGAAGAACCAACTCTCCTTCTTGGCCAGACAGCTATGCCTCATGGTATCCCAGAGTGTGGTAAGGCCCCGTGTGCGAAGCGTCTTAGGAGTTCCTTCTTGGATGGTCTTCCAAGCTTCCAGAGTGAACGTAATCACGAATCTGTTCTAAATGGAGGATAAGGTCTTGAATCAAGAAAATTTCTCTCATTTATTCATTTAATAAACATTTATTGGGCATCTACTATTAGTCATAGTTCTAACTGTTAGTCTAGGGATACAGCTGTGATCAAGATTGTCAAGGTCCCTGTTCCCAAAAGCTTATATTCTAGCAGGAGAGACAGTTGGTAAACCAGTTCAACAAACCCTCCTATTTGTCTCCACCAGAACATAAGCTCTACAAAGGCAGGGTTTTGTTTTTTTCTTAAATCTGCTTTGTTTATTGCTGTATTCATAATAACAAGAATAGTCCCTGATAGCTAGATTTTAGGTGCTCAATAAACATTTGCTGAGTAAATGAATGAAAAGATAATTTCAGGTAGTGGTAAGTATCATACAATGAAAGAAAAGAATCAGTATGCAAGTGGGAGATAAAGACGGATAAGTAAGTAAGAATTGGAAGAAGTCAGGTCTTCCAGACTTGGGTAGAAGTTTGGGTTTTAAGCACAGGAAAAATACAATTTAGTGTACATCTTCAGAAGAACACTGGAGTGCTGGGGGAGGACAAGTGTGAAGGAGGGGGGTACTGGAACCAGGGAAGACAGGGAGCCGATTTGGTGGTCTAGACCAGAGGTGGCGGTGACTTGCCCCAGGCAGATAGCCAGGCATGTGATGGGAAGTGGTCAGGTTCTGGATGCATTTTGGAGGTAGAAGCAGTGGGATTTGTTGATGTACTGAATCTGGGGACTAGCCAAGAGAAGAGTCAAAGATGATTATAGGGGTTTTGGCCTATGTGAGAACATAGATGATGGTGCCATTAACTAAGGTGAATACCCGGGCTTCTGGAACACTGCCCCAGAGGCCGATGGGGTTGGGCAGGGTGGAGGTTAGTTCCTCTGGGATGTGTACTGAGTGCCTGAAACAGTTCGACCAGACTTGTTGAGGAGAGGCAGGGGAGGGTTTGCACATGACAGGGCAGGGTAAGATTCAAGCTTTGGAATCATATAAGTTTTTCAGCCTTATTGAAGTATAATGGACAAATGAAGTTATAAGATATTTAAAATGTACATTGTGATGATTTAATATATGTATACTTTGTGAAAAGATTCCTTTCATCTGATTCATTGACACTTCACTTCTATCACTTTGTTTGTTTGCTTGTTTACTTACATTTGTGAGGACAGTAACTTCTGTCTTAGCAAATTTTAGTTATACAATACAATGTTATCAACTATAATCACCTTGTTAATATACATTATTTCCTCAGACCATAGTCATCTTACAGCTGCAGGTTTGTACCTTTTACCTGTCTCTCCCTACTTACCTCACCCTCAGACCCTGGCAACCACTTTTCTACTCTGTTTCTATGAGTTTGACCTTTCTTTTTCTTAGTTTCTATATATAATTGATACCATGTGATATTTGTCTTTCTCTGTCTGGCTTATTTTACTTAGCATTAATGCTCACCAGGTTTATCCATGTTGTTGCAAATGACAGGATTTCTTTCTTTCTCATGGCTGAATTATATTCCATTGTGTGTGTGTGTACACACACATAGTCTCACATTTTTTTATCCATTCATCCATTGACAGGCATTTAGGTTGTTTTCATATTTTGCCTATTGTGAATAATGCTGCACTGAATGTAGGGAGTACAGATGCCCTTGCAGATTCTGTTTTCATTTTCTTTGGGTCTATACCCAGAAGCGGGATTGCTGGATCATATGGTAGTTTGATTTTTATTTTTCCAGGGGCTACCATACTGTTTATATAGTGGTCGTACCAATTGACATTCCCACCAACAGCACACAGGGTTTCCTTTTCTCCACATCCTCGCCAACACCTGTCTCTTGTCTCATTGATAATAGCCATACTAACAGGTGTGAGGTGGTATATGATATCTCACTGTGGTTTTGATTTACACTTCTCTGATGATTAGTGATGTGGAACATTTTTTTTTTCATATACCATTGGCCATTTGTATGTTATTTTGGGAAAAATGTTTATTCAGTTCTTCTACTCAGTTTTTAATTGGATTTTGGTTTGCTTTTGCTATTGAGTAATATGAATTCTTTATATATTTTGGACACTAACCCCTTATCAGATATGTGACTTAAAAATATTTTCTCCTATTCTGTAGGTTGCCTTTTCATTTTGTTAAAGGTTTCCTTTGCTGCACAGAGCTTTTAGTTTGATGTTGTTCCACCTGTTGATTTTTGCTTCTGTTGCCTTTCCTTTTGGTGTCAAATTGAAAAAAAAATCACTGCCAAGACTGGTATCAAGGAGATTACCTCCTATGTTTTCTTCTAGGAGTTTTATGGTTTCAGGTCTAATATTCAATTCTTTAATCCATTTTGAACTGACTTTTGTATATGATGTAAGGGGTCCAGTTTCATTCTTTTGTATACAGATGTCCGGTTTTTTCAACACTATATATTGAAGAGACTATACTTTCTTCATTTTATATAAATTTCTCCTTTGTCATAAGTTTATTGACTATATTTAATATATATAGAAAAATATATTTGTGGACTCTCTATTCCATTAGTATATATGACTGTTTTTACACCAATATATATTCTTTTAATTACTGTAGCTTCATAATACAGTTTGAAATCAGAAGTTGTGAGGCCTCCCACTTTGTTCTTATTTCTCAAGATTATTTTTGGCTATCTGGGGTCTTCTGTGGTTCTATACAAATTTTAAGATTCTTTTATTTCTGTGAAAAATGCCATTAGAATTTTGATAGGGATTCTTTTGAATCTGTAGGTTGCTTTGGGTAATATGGAAATTTTAACAATTGTAATTCTTTCAATCAACGAGCATGGTAAAATTTCATTTATTTGTGTAGTCTTCAGTTTCTTTCATCAGTGTCTTATAGTTTTAGTGTTCAGATCTTTCACCTCCTTGGTTAAATTTATTACTAGCTGTTTTAGTCTTTTTTGCTGCAATTGTAATAGGGGTTGTTTCCTAATTTCTTTTTCTGATAGTTTATTACTCCTGTAAAGAAATGCAACTGATTTTTGTACATTAGTTTTGTATCCTGCAACTTTACTGAATTTGTTTATTAGTTCTAACAGGATGTTTTTGTTTGTTTGTTTGTTTTTTGCTAGTCTTTAGAGTCTTCTCTGTATAATATCATAGCATCAGCAGATAGACAATTTTACTTGTTTTCCAGTTTGAATACATTTTCTCTTTCTTTCTCTCTCTCTTTTCTTCTTCTTCTTCTTCTTCTTCTTCTTCTTCTTCTTCTTCTTCGTCTTCGTCTTCGTCTTCGTCTTCTTCTTTTTTTTTTCCAAATTGCTCTGGGTAAGACTTCTAGGATAATAATTACTGATTCAGTCTCCTTACAAGTAATTGGTCTATTCAGATTTTCAATTTCTTTTTAAAAGATTATTTATTTATTTATTTTTAGACAAAAGGAAAGGGAGGGAGAAAGAGAGGGAGAGAAACATCAATGTGTGATTGCCTCTTGCATGCCCCCTGCTGGGGACCTGGCCTGCAACCCAGGCATGTGCCCTGATTGGGAATTAAGCCAGCAATGCTTTGGTTCATAGGTCGGCGCTCAATGCACTGAGCTACACCAGCCAGGGCAATTTCTTCATGATTCTGTCTTGGTAGGCTATATATTTTGAGGATTTTATCCATTTCTTCTAGGTTGTCCAATTTGTTGGAGTATAATTGTTTGTAGCAGTCTCTTATGACTTTACTTATGACTATATATTTTGTTTTGTGGTTTCAGTTGTACTGTCTCCTCTTTCATTTTAATTTTATTCATTTGTATCCACTTTCTTTTTTCTTGGTAAGCCTAGGTAAAGGTTTATCTATTTTGTTTATACTTCCCAAAACTAGCTTTTAGTTTCATTCTTTGTTTTTAGAAATTTTTATATTTAGATTGTAAAGGATCTTAGAAATAACTAAACTAAAGGGTTTAACTTTCTCTCTCTGCTTTTAAAAGATAAGGCATCTTTTTTTTAATGTGGAAGTTTATAAAAAGCTTAATATGTAAGATAATTGAATTGTTCTTCTGACTCAAATCCAGGTCTTTTATATTTGACTGACGTTTTTTGTGCCTGCTCAGATATGCTCACAAAGGCAACAAACAGACCTTACTTCAATCCACTGGTGGATTGATATCAGAAATTGCTCAGGTAGAGGTTCATTCATTTGACTTAATATTTTATTATCTATAAAATAGGAGCTGAGAACAGTAGGACACTATTAAGGCCCACCAATCCTTAAGACCTTAGTGGAGCCAAAATTACATTTTTTCTCTGGAGTCAGTTTTCAGTGATGGAGGAAAAGTAGCTGAATCGTGAGTGTGAGAAATGCGGCAAGGTCTAGGGAGAAGTTCGGGCAAGGAGGAGAGGGCCTTGTACAATCACCTGGATGAGGCCTGTTGAATTTGTATTGCATAGTCATTTTTACTTTCTAGATTTTCCCATTCTCATCATCTTCAGGAGCCTTTCTGCCTTAATTTCCTGTTGGTTGAGATAAATTTTGCTAAGTCACTGTATACTCCTTCCTCTAGAGCAATATTTTATGTTGCTGTTGGTGGCAAATAATTCAGAAAGGCCTGGACCCCTCCAGGTGAGACATTCTAAGGGCCAGCTAGCTCCCACCACTCTATGACCCTCTCACTCTTCAGTTACAGAGATGATCCATGGGCCTAGTGGCAAGAACAAATAATGATTCTTTTACTTGGTTAACTGTAAACCTCCAGGGACTGTCTCAGCCTTGCCAGAGGGCTTGCGCACTGTGAGTAGCAAAGAGTTCTTCTCCAGGAAATGATTGCCCACCAGGTGGTCGCCTCGCATTGCTGTGATACGTTGTGAGAGCTGATGAAAGCCATAGACATTTCCTTCAGTGTATGTACGTCCACCAAAATTGTGTGCTAGTCTATAGAGCTGATGGAACCCTTCAAGTCCCATTTCTAGAACCTCTAGGACTGCATGGAGGCCAGGTTAAGAATCTCTGAAGGAAGTTGGACCCTAGAAGTCAGCGCAGCTTTGGAGACAGTCACTGGTGATTGCTGCTGATCTAGCCTAGCAAAAGTCCACAAACCAAACTGACACAGGCCACAAACTCAAAAAGAAATAATTAAAAATGAAGATGTCATTTACTTCTTCCTCATACTTAAGGTTCCTCGACCAGAAAATGAGAATAATAATAATACCCCCTAGTTAGCGCAAAGGGTTATTGTGGGCATCAAATTATTTTTAAGCTGTTATATGTTACTGAAGAATCAAGCATCTAAATAAATGCATCTGGGCTGGGGGGTTGTGAACTAGGCAAGTAACATAAATCTGTTGATTAAAGTCAAATATAAGTAAAGGAATGGTGAAGCCTGTGGTACTTTGAGACATGCATTTTGGAAAATTCAAATTTTATGAAACCATGGGGAGCCAAGCAAAACATCTGTGGGCTGAATTTGACTTTGGGCCACAAGTTTTAGATTCCTGAAAAACATAAGTAAGGGCAATTTATTAGCTATTGTGTGGAAAGTCCAGATGGGACAACCAAGGCCTATTTTTCATGTTTCTGATGTAGAAGAAGACTGTTAATTTAGTGTAGTTTGGAGGGGCTTCTTGTTCAAACATCTCCCTCTTAGACCTTCCAGAAACTGAAATCCTAACCATTAGGGTATGCGGGAGTGGGGAAAGGAGGAGATGTGATGATTAAGGGATTAATGGTTCTTATTAAGGTATAAATATGTTATTTGTTTTTTTTAAAGATTTTACTTATTTTTAGAGACAGAGAAAAAGAGAGAGAGAAACATCAATGTGTGGTTGCCTCTCACGTGCCCCCTACCGGAGACCTGGCCCACAACCCAGGCATGTACCCTGACTGGGAATTGAACTAGTGACCCTTCGGTTTGCAGGCTGGCACTCAAGCCACTGAGCCACACCAGCCAGGGCTAAATATGTTATTAGTGATGGAAAACCTATTGATTTTGTTTTGGCTATTAACGCTTAATCATTTTAAGGCAGTAATAAAAAAAACCTCTGTAAACTGTAATTTTACCCTTTAGCTTTAATGTTGCTATTTGACTATCTACTATGTATAGGTACCTTACCAGGGGTGGGATTACATAGATAAATCCAACCTGGCCTTGTCTTCAAAGGTGTTTGACTGCAAGGGCTAAGGTGGTGCCCTTTTGTTCACCACTGGATATCTGGTACCCCACAGTGCCCAGATCATAGGAACTTAAATGGATGGGAACTGGGTACCACTACAACCCTGAAATACATGATAAATGCTGAAAGTAAGGTATGGTGGGACTGTGAATGAGTTTATCAAATTGGCTCTGGAAGGGAGAAGTGACTGGGGAGATGGATGCAGATGAAAGGAGAGTGAGGGCTTAGGGGTTGATGAGGAAAGAGGGGATCCTGCTAGGTCTGGGGAGCTTGGGTGGTGGAACCCCCAGGAGAGGAGGATGTCAGTGAGCAAGAGGAGTAGGGGGAGAGTTGGAACTGGGGGAACCAGCCTAGTCAAAGTGAGTGTCAGGTAGCTCTGGGGACCCAGTGGGGCAGGTGGTGGTCAGCTGAGGAAGTCTTTGCAGATGGGTGCTCAGCCTGCCAGCAGTAGGCTCCCAGGCTCAGAGAGCTTCTCATGGGGTCCTTTTACACAAGGAAACAGCCACAGAGGCCAGGAGTCCCAGGGAGTTCCAGACTCTGTGATGCCTGCAGTGAACCTTGTAAATATGCCTGTGTATGAGGTACAGGCTTTTTCCCAAACCCATTTTTACCTGACACCTGGTAAAAAGGATTATCTCACAATCTTTTCCCATATTTAAGTGATAATTTTAATAATTTCAGGGTTTTATGTTGGTAATTTGCCTCTGATAACAGAGGTGCTAATTGCAGCTCTTATCAATGACCATTACGGCAACTTGGTTTGAAGTGAAAACAATGCTTTCAGAGATGACTTGGACTCTTTCCCAGGTCTGGCAACTTGACTTAGTTCAAGGTCAGAACATCCTGTTAGAGCCTGGAGGTGACGATTTAAACTTGACTCATATATCTGTGGGCAGCATTAGTGTTTTTTCCTGGTTCCATAATCTCACTGCACATTTCAGCCTTGTCTTCTGCCGTTCCAACATGCAGTACAGCACTCAGAGTATTTGCAGAGTAATGAACATGCTAGATTTTTTTTTTTTATTAATCCTTACCCGAGGACATTTTTTCACTACTTTTGTAGACGGAGGAAGAAGGATACAGAGAAACATTGATGGAAGAGAGAAGCATTGATTGGTTGCTTCCCAAAGGCACCTGGACCAGGGGTTGAACCTGCAACTTTTCAGTTAAGGGATGACGCTCAACCAACTGAGCCACACTGGCCAGGACCATGCCTGATGTTTTCATGCCTGGAACTACTGAAGGATTCTACTTCTTTAGTCTCCAAAAGCTTTGATTTGCTCATTTTTAAAATGGGGAAAATCGTATCTAACTCATAAATTGCTTTGAAGAAATGTGATGTGGTTAAAAGAGTGTGGGTTTTGGTGTCAGATGGAGGAAGGTTTTAATTTCTTCTCCCCCATTTGCCACATTACTGTGTTGTCTCAACTGGTAAAATGCATATAATCATACTGACCCTTATCAGGTACGCAGAAGGCAAGCGTACCTTACAGCACCTTCCCTTTCTTCCTCATCCACCAGGCTGATACCTGAAGTCTTAGATCCCTTCTGGGCATGTAATGAAGGCTCATGATGGAGCCTTACTCTTTCATCTTCACTGGGCTTCCAGAACACTCCTTCTCTGGACAGTTCTATCTTTCTCAGCCTACTGTTACCCTTTGCTGTAAAACAACCACTCCTCTCTCCCTCATCCCTCTTCCCCAAGAGGTTGGCTTCAATTAGGCATTGGGAGGAAAGCTATCTGATTAAATTGATTCATATCAATGTGCTAATGAATGATCCACCTTTAACCTTTACAGGACTTATTTGCATTTTCTATCAGAATTCCTAATCAATGGCAGAGTCACCCTGGTAGAATTTCTGGCTGTGGGGGGTGGGGGGTGGACAAAGGAAAGTGTAGAATTGCAGCCATTATGGAAGAGGTGGAGCTGTGTGTTAAGGTTGGAAAGGTAGAATGGTGCTGAGGTTGGTCGATTTTGCCCATTGCCTGCAATGCCTTTGCCTAAAGCTATCGCTGGGCAGTGCATGAATTAAGAACACGGCTATCCGAGAGCTAAATCCAGAGGGAGATGTTATCTATCAGCACCCAAATGCTATTCCTTCAAAGATCTGAAGGACTAAGATTTGGCTCGCTGTTAAAATTATTGTTTAGAATTTTCGTGACCCATTTTATTTTCAGAGTTCTTTTTATTCATTAATTAGTTATTCATTTATTTAATGCAGTTTTTAATTGTGTGCTTATTCCATCTTGCAAAGGTGGAATTATTCAGAAGAACATTTAAAAGAAATTAACAGTATGACAAGGCTTATAATTGTGCTTTAATCTTAAATTAATATCCCTCCTGTTTTCATGTTATAAGAACAGTTATCCTGAACAAAACCAGAAGCAGGAAATTATGTATTGCCCTACATATGGCATTCCCTCCCGGAGAGCACATCATTTATCACAGCTTTTTAATCTCCTCCATGTGCAATAGAAGATAAAACATCTCAACAATATTTCAGTGTTTGGAGAAGATTAAAACCCTGCAAACATTTGTGTTTGTTTCGCTCAGTTCCTCTGTTGCACCTAACTGGGTCAGAGTTTAGGTGGGTTTGGATACACCCTCAGGAATGTGGCTGTTTATTTGGAGTTTCTGAAGACCCTCTAAAAAAGTCACATAAGTAACTCTAGCAGGAAAACCTGGAAATGTGCAGGTTTCTCTCAATATTTCCTTCTCACAGCACTTCCTCTTTCTCAGTGCTGCCCAAATGAATGTGCCTGGTGGCATTTGCAGAGTTAAGAGTAAAGGGACCAAAGCCAGCATTTAGATCCTTAGACTGACCATGGATTTCTTTTCTCTTAGAGAAGAGCTCCTAACTTTACACTACAGCTCCAAATGGAAGTGCTGCCCTCACCTTCTCCGCCCTCAGGGGAGGCCTGAGAAAGATGCTTTAGGATCCTGGAAACTGTACTAGTCAGGGTTCTCCAGAGAAACTGAACCAATATGGTAAACTGTTATGACCTATTAATACATATTGGCTTACATGATGGTGGGGGCCGTCAAGTCCAAAATATGTAGGGCAGCCTGGAAATTCAAGTGAGAGGTGGTGTTGCAGTCTTGAGTGTTACAATTGGAAACTCAGGTAGAATTTCCATGTTGTAGTTTACAGGCAGAATTCCTTCTTTTTTGGGAAGACTTTTTGGGGAAATTTTTCCTTTGAAAACCTTCCATGTATTGGATGAGGCCCACACCCATTATGGAGGGTAATCTGCTTTACCTGAAGATAACTGATTGTAAATGTTAAGCACCTCTTAAAAATACCTTCCCAGTAACATCTAGACTAGTGTTTGACCCATCAGCTAGGCACCACAGCCTAGCTAAGTCGACATGTAAAACTGACCATCACAGAAACCAAGGACCCTGCTGATTATGGGGTCCATAGTGCCTTCTTCACATGACAAGCAGTGAACTCTAGAGCAGCCTCTCACCCTGACTGGGCCTGGTGGGCTTGCCCAGTTGGCAGTTTCCTCAGTCTACTGGATCCCCTCTTTTGGAGAAAAGCTAAGTGTGGTCCTTGCAAGATGACCATGGTTTCTTTCTGTGTCCTCCTCCTCTCATTGGCATCACTTCCCCTCTTCCTGTCCCAGGTCTCCTGACCTCCCACTTAGGAGCACAGGGCCCTCCGCCAGAATAGAACTTTTAAAAAGCAAACTATTTCATATACATATAATATGCACACAGAAAATTGCACAAATCATAAGATGACAGCTTGATGGATTTTCACCAATGTAACAGGCCCAGGGCAAGAAACAGAAGCCTCCCTCCTGTCGCCACCTTGTCACTACTCCCCGCTCTAGCACCACACATTAGTTGTGCCTTTATTTTGAGTTTTATATAATGGAACAACACAGTTAAGTCTTCTTTCATCATAGCCTAGTTTTGTGTGGAGAAATATCATGATGGGACACATTCTGTGTGTCTCTGTCCCCTCCTTTCCACTGTCCTTGCAACCAGCATGGGGCATGGTGCCGGAGAATGTGGACACACACAGTTGCTCAAGAGATGTTGCAGAACAGCAACCTGGAGGCTCTGTGGGGAAATCAGGAAGGGGCCCTGTCTCAGCAATCTCGGAACTGGCATGAAGCCCTCGTGTCTTCTCAAGGGGACCTGGGCAGGCAGCACGTCAGATTTACCCCATTGAGAAACGGCACTGGGAGCGCTCTCTTGAAATTTCCCTTCCTGGCAGAGCCCCAGGCTGGGTCACTCTGTCACTCAGCCTCCACCTGTCCTAGCCGATCAGGGCCCTTGAGGTTCTCTGTGATTTTTTGATAGACTAGTTGCTGATAAGCACTGCGGTTGATAAGAATTTACTGAATTGCCCCTCTGATAAGATGTCCGTATCTTAATCATGCCATGAGCCACCCAGCAGCTGTGCCTCAGTGGAGTGACTCAGGGGTTTTCTTTCCTTCTGCTTCCTTCAGTGGCTTTTTCCTCCTAGAGACCCCAAGTTTGTATCTTCATGCCCCTCTCTTTATTACATTGCTCATGCTCATAGTTACCAGTTCCTTCCACACCTGTAAGCACCCCTGGCATTTCCTCAGGCCCCAGCCTGCATTTCCATTCCCAGCCAGCATTTCCTCCTGTGGATCTTGCCCATGCCTCAAACTCTTGCTTCTAAAGTGCCCTTTCCCTCCCCCAACCACACTGTACCCCTCTTCTTGTCCAGCTCTGCAGCTCACCAATCCTCTTCCTTCTGCCTGCAAGGTCCCCATGTACCTGTGCCTTCTTTCCAGTCTCCCTTTTTACTTCTGTCTGGCTTGTTGAAAATGCTGCCCTTAACGCCTCATCACTCTCCACTCCCATATTCCCTGCATCATCATCAGATGCATTTTTTAGTCAGCCTTCAATAGCTGCTCAGTGCCTATGAGACAAAGCCCCAACTCGTTGGTTGGGTATTGCAGTCTTCCGTGACCTGTCCTCGGAAAGTCATCTCAGCAGAGAACCCGTGATTTCCTCAGGTGCCCTCAGTCACAGCTCAGTCCTCCCTACTCTGCTGCTGCTTCTGTGGGACATAATACTTCCACACTAAGCGGCTGAGAGGGGTCACAGAGATCAAGCCCCTCTTCTCAAGGGCTATCCTGGTCACAGAGATCAGGCCCCTCTTCTCAAGGGCACACCCCACAGCCCATTGGTATGGGAAGCTTTTCCTGATGATCCCAGCAAGAAGTGACATTTCCCTTCCTGAATTTTACTGCACTTATGATCTACATGGCTCTTACTTTACATTAGAATTAACTTTATATCGGAGTGTTTAACCTCCACGTGATAGACAGAATAATACTCCCTTACCACCAAAGATGTCAGCAGGCTAATCCCCTGGAATCTATGAATATTTTACGTTACAGGCAATGGGAAATTAAGGTTGCTAATCAGTTGACCTTGAGATGAGAAGATGATCTTGGGCTATCCATATGGACCCAATATAATCCCAAGTGTCCTTAAAACTGGAAGAAGGAGGCAAAGAAAAGAGTCAGTGTCTGAATGACGTAGGAAAGCCTTCACCACACATTTCTGGCTTTTAAGATGGAGAAAGTGACCACAACCCAAGGAATGCAGGCAGCCTCTAGGAGACAGGAAAGAATTTGTTTTATATAAAAATATTATTTAAAATAAATACAACTGCAAGATGTGCCATATTAATCTTGTGGCTTGCCACACTCCTGGCACACTGAAGATAAGGATACTCCAGTCTAGGTGCTTGGTTAGTTCAGCTCCTCAGTGTCCATTTAAAATGCTAATTCTATCTTAAAACCAAATGGGCACATTCTAGACTCACTGCCTCACTCGCTGAATTTCTGGGCCAGGTCAGCCCAAGCCCCTGCTTCTTGAGGGACCTGGCGCTACAGCCAGTAGGTTCCAAGGCTGCTGGCCCTGTTCTCATTTGCAACTTTTCCTTCTCATTGGGTGGGACTTCTTTCTTTACTCAGGCCCTGGGCTCAGGCATGTGAGCAGAACCAGAGCTGGTCACTGCTTCCCTTCCTGGACAATCACTTTTCTTTTCTTCCCCTGGGGTTGGTTTTTGACCCTCTTGCCCCACTTCTGGTGTGATCAGTGGTGTTACCTCATCTACTGTGTGGAGCAATGGGATTTCCCCGTCTGCTCAGACACATCCATATCCTGCCAAGTGGGCCGGTGGGATTGGAGATACAATCAGGGTTCGGGTATCAGCTCCACCATGAACCAGCTGGGAACTCTAAGCAGCTTTCCTCATCTCTGTGGGCTAGTAGTTCCCCAATTAAAAAGAGGGCTTGAAGTAGAAGGACCTAGAAAATGGGGCCACCAAGAACCCCTGCTCAGAATTCTTTAAGGACCCCTATTACCACCAAGAGGAAGCCCGGCCTCAGTGTGGCTCACAAAGTCTTTCATGATTTGACCCTTCTTTACCTTGAGGGTTTTGTTCTTTCTCTCCTCCTCAGACTCTGGCAATATGAGTGACTTGAAGTTTCCAGAGCGTGCTATATTCTCCCTTATTCCCAGGACTTTGCAGGTGACACCCTTCAGTCTTCACCACATTTCCTGTGCCCTTTTCTGCCTCTCTCTCCCCTTGAGTCTTCCTGTCGGGGTCTCAGCTAAAGCGCCATTTCCTGAAGTGATTTTTCTATCCCTGCCTCCTCAGAATTGGTTAGGTGCTGCTTCCTTACAGACCAGTATCACACTGCTTTTTATCTCTATTTTGGCGCGATTCTAAGAGCCTGCTACTTGTCTGAGTCTATAGGCATCTTGAAGACAAGACATGTGGAATCCCTAGTGCCTAGAGCTGTCCTGACCAAAATGGTAACCACTAGTCACAGGTACTTGAAATGTGTCTACTCTGAATTGAGGTGTGCTGGAAGTATCAAACACACACTGGATTTCAAGGACTTAGTACCAAAAAAAGTGCAAACTAATTTTATATGTTCATTCATAATTTTTTATATTGATTACTCCTTGAAATGATAAGTCTTAGGATATACTAGGGTAAAAAAAATATATTAAAAATATTAATTTCACCTGTTTATTTTTACTCTTTAATGTGGCTACTAGAAAATTGAAAGCATTTGTGACTCACGTTATATCTTTACTGGACTGCTCTAGCTGAGAGCATACTGCCTGGTCCATCTTTTGAATGAATGGGCTGGTAGATTGATCTGTAGTAAAGGGTAGGTGACAGGTTTCCCACCTCAGCCTCAGCTAATGCTGCTGTAAGTACTGGCCTTTTTCTCAGTGAAACCCCACGGCCCTCTCCGGCTGAGTACTCTGAGCTGGGTGGCCTGGCTCTCAGTGGTCTATGGACCTGGGTCCTCCAGGGAGGGTGCGACTGGAGTGCAGCACCCGCTTTAATGGACCCAGTCCTGCAGGCACCTTGTGCACCTTTCCATATCTCCAGGAATAAAACATTAACTTGACATCCTGAATGGGGAACAGGACAGGTGCTTATTCTGAACAACTGTATCAGCGTTTGATACTGTTGGGCATTCATTCCCGGTAGCAGTGGGTGAGGATACTTTTACTGGAAATTTCTCTTTTTGTTGTACCTTGACACTGTAAACAAGCAAGATGTATTGAGTGACTTGGGAATTTTCCCAAAGCTCTGTAATCCTGAAGAACAAAGAACCCTTTTCTTAAAGAGTAACTAACGTTCTTTTGTAGAAGTTGGGTTTTTTTTTTAATCCTGTATTTTGTGGACTGATTGTAAAACCAAGCTGGGAAGGAGGATTTAGTAGACCATAACCGTCACTGATTAGAGTCTTTGAACTTTAATTTTTTGAAAATTTACAGTTTGCTTAGAACAGCTATGGTTGTAGTGAGGACACAGTCTCCTGAGGTGCAGAGTTCTGGCTGGGCACAGAAATTCTTGAGTCTGGCTGACATTTTGAAAGCATATTCTTTGACCACAATGGGTATAGGGCCTTACAATCACACCCAGCATTTACATGGTGCTTTTATAATTTTCAAAGTGCCTCACTCACAAATGAACGTTCTCATTTGGTGTTTATGTTTATTTGGTGCTTTTTTTAAAAACACTTTGTGACAGAGTTGTCTATACTTGCTGTCTTTAATTTCTTTCTTTTCAGTCTCTATTAAATCTCCTCAATAACGCTTTTAGGCCCACCACTCTGGTGAAACTGCTTTTAGAAAGGGTCACCCTGACCCATGCATTGTTAAATCCACTTGTCAGTTCTCAGTCTTCTTTCACTTGACCCATCTGAGGCTTTGACACAATTGATCACTCTCTCCCCCTTGAAATTCTTTTTTTCATTTGGTTTCAAGTAAGTGACACTTACCTGGCCTTCTTCTGGCCTCACACGCAGCTCCCTCTCCATCTCGTCAGCTTTAACTCCATGTCTCCTTGGACACCTTGAAGCCCCCCATTTCTTAGATCCCAGACATCTCTTTTTTATCTATTACCTATATTGATGATATTTAAAACCATGAGATGTGATTCACCTTATGACATATTTATTCACCACATCTCATGGTTTTGAATATCATCAATATGCTAATGATTCCTAAATATTTATTATGAGCCTGGAACTCTCTTCGTAATTCCACACTCATGTATTCAACTACCTATACAACATCATAACTTGGATGTCTAAAAAACACCTCCAATTTTACATTCCCAAACTGAGTCCCTGAATTTCCCTTCCCAACACGATCCTTTTGTGGTCTTCTCCATTTTAGCCAAGCCAATTTCATCTTTCCATTTTCTAAGACCAGGGACCTGAGAATAAGCCTTGCCTCCTCTTGTTCTTTTAGAGCCCATAGCAAGTGTTTTAATTTCTAACATCATGTCTCATCATATCCACCGCCATCTCCTGCCTGGATTATCTCAGTGGTCTCCATAACCTGGTCAGTGCTGTCTGTTCTCAGCATAGCACTCGGAGTGATGTTGATAAAATATAAATAGATTATGTAATTCCTCTATTCAAATGGGTCCCACTTACCCAGAGTCAGAGCCAACATCTTTCTAATGGTCTTGGAGGCCTGGTGCAATGTGGCATTCCCTTGGACACCACTGTCGACTGTCCTGCACTTCATTCCATGTCAGCCATACTGGCCTCCTCACTGGTCATTCAGTTCCAGGTGACGTGCCTGTCCTGTAGTTTTGCATTTGCTTTTCCATGCAATCCTTTCCTTTCAGACAGTCTCAAGCCT
The DNA here is from genome assembly GCA_004026545.1 of Mormoops blainvillei. Classification (NCBI taxonomy): domain Eukaryota; kingdom Metazoa; phylum Chordata; class Mammalia; order Chiroptera; family Mormoopidae; genus Mormoops; species Mormoops blainvillei. The sequence continues at coordinate 224,464 of PVJD01001768.1, forward strand.
TTTCTCCTTCCCTCTTTTACACATTTACTCAAATGCCTCCTTCCTACTGAGGCACCTTACTTGAACATGTGACCCCTGCCCCCAAGTTTCCCCATGTTTCTTTCCTACTTTATTTTAATTTTTCTCCTTCATGGCACTTCACACCATCTAACATATTGCATATTTTACTTATTTGTATTTTTATTGTCTGTCTTGTATTAGACTGTTAGAACCATGAGGTAGGAATTTTAATTATCATTATTATATCACCTGGCATGTAGAGAAGTGCTTGATGTATAGAAGGTTCTCATTAAAGATTGGTACATAAATGAATGAATAGTTCTATCAAGTAAACATTATTTTTCTTCTTCTCTCCATTCTGTGTATAAAGGAATTAGGACCACAATAAGACCAAAAACCACACCAAACATTCATGTACACACATAGATACTTACACATACAAAAAAAATTTAAAAAAACCCAAAATAAGACTTAACCAAGCACAGATATAGCATAAATATATGTTGGACCCAAGGAAACATGGGGGTCATTGGATCAAGATTACATATAGACTATTTGTATTTGGTAATCTTTGCTCAGGTCACCAGAGGATTGTAAATAAGCAATACACTTTAAAAATTCATGTTAATATTTTATAAATATTACTCATTTTTAAAATAAGCTTGGAAACTTTTCATTATATATTAATTTGCATAATGACATCAAAGTCACTATCATTCTAACTCTAAGTATGTAATATCAAGCTTCACCTTCTATTAAGAAAGCTGAAACTGTAAAATATTTGATAGCAACCACAATGCAAAATTCTTAAAAGTAAGAGTAAATTGGAAAAACCTCAGTCCATCTCACCATAATATTGCTGAATATTGTAGTTTCCAGCAGTTAGTTGCCAGTGGCTACTTGATAGGCACAGGGGACAGCTCAAAGAGTTCCTTTCTAGATGATGCAGATTAAGAAAAAAATGTTTCAGGTCTCATCTTGGGATTTTATCTCCTGTAGGAGGACTTTCTTATCCCCTTGAAATTGATTGGATGTGACTGTTTTAGGCAGGGACAACTTCATGGACCTGCAGCCTGTGCCATCCCTCAGGGCTCCCCACTTACAAGGGTCTTACACTTGGTTTAATGCTTTGTTATCACTGTGTTAAAATTCTTAATCATTTTTAGAATAAGTCCCCATTATCATTTTGCACTGGGCAGAACATGGGCCAAGTTGTACTGATAAGTCATAGCTAGGTTTGGTAGGTACTACTAAGTGAGCCTTGTGTGGGCATGCCAATCACCAACTTCAGATATATATATTTATTTATTTATTTTTATTTTATATATTTAAATTGAATTTATTGGAGTGACATTGGTTAATAAAATTATATAGGTTAGGTTTCAGGTGTACAACTCTATCATCTGTGCATTGTATGGTGTGTTCATCACCTCAAGTCAAGTCTCCTATCACCTTTCATCTCCTCTTTACCCTCTTCTACCTCTGCCCATACCCCCTTCTTTCTAGTAATCATCATACTGTTGTCTGCCTGTGAAGTTTTTTTTTCTTAATCCCTTAACTTTTTTCATCCACCCCTCCCAACCCCCTTCACTTTGACAGCTGTCAGTCTGTTCTCTGTATCTGTGAGTCTGTCTCCACTTTGTTAGTTTATTTTGTTCTTAAGGTTCCACATATAAGTGAAGTCATATGGTATTTGTCTTTCTCTGACTGGCTTATTTCACTGAACATAATACCACCTTAGGTGTGAGGTGGTTTTAATTTGCATCTCTCTGATGATTAGTGACTTTCAACATATTTTCATATGTCTACTGGCCATCTACATGTCCTCTTTACAGAAATGTCTATTTGGATCCTTTGCACATTAAAAAAAAAAGATTTTATTCATCTATTTTTAGAGAGTGGGGAAGGGAGAGAGAAAGAGAAGGAGAGAAACATCAATCTGAGAGAGACATCAGTTGGTTACTTTTTGTACATACCCCAACCTGGGGCTGAACCTGTAACCCAGGCATGTGCCTTGACCAGGAATTGAATGGTGACCTTTTGCTCTGGGGGACAATGCCCAACCAACTGAGCCGTTTTAGTTAGGGTCCTTTACCCATTTTTGAACTGGATTGTTTGTTTTTTTGAAACTGAGTTTTACAGTTCTTTATAAATTTTGGATATTAACCCCTTATCAGGCATATCGTTGGTGAATATGTTCTTCCATTCGGTGGGCTGTCTTTTCATTTTGTTGATCATTTCCTTTGTTGTGCAAAAACTTGTTATTTGATGTGGTCCCATTTGCTTATTTGTTCTTTTGTTTCCCTTACCTGAGGAGATATATCAGAAAATGTATTGCTAAAAGAAATGTCTGATATTTTACTGCTTATGTTTTCTCCTAGGAGTTATGGTTTTAAGTCTAATATTTAAGTCTGTAATCCATTTTGAGTTTATTCTTGTGTATGATGTGAGTCTAGTTTAATTTTTTTTACACATCTGTCTAATTTTTCTAACACCATTTATTGAATAGATCATCTTTACCCTGTTGTATGTTCTTGCTTCCTTTGTCAAATATTAACTGGCCACAAATGCATGGGTTTATTTCTGGGCTCTCTGTTCTGTTCCATTGATCTGTACGTTTGTTTTTATTCCAGAAACATGCTGATTTGATTACTATGGCCTTATAGTATAGTTTGATATCAGGTAGCATGGTTCCCCCAACTTTGTTCTCCTTTCTCAAGATTAGTGTGGCTATTCAGGGTTTTATGGTTCCATATAGATTATCGGAATATTTGCTCTAGTTCTGTGAAATGAGTCATTAGTATCTTGATAGGAATTGCATTGTATCTATGGATTGCTTTAGATAATACAGACATTTTAACTATTTTAATTCTTCATATCCATGAATGCTTCCACTTATTTGTATCTCTTTTGATTTCTTTCTTAAGTGTTTTATAATTTTCCAAGTACAAATCTTTTACATCCTTGGTTAAATTTATTCTTAGGTGTTTTATTATTTTTTGATGCAATTGTAAGTGGTGTTGTTTTCTTAGTTTCCCTTTCTGTCAGTTCATTACTGATGTGTAAAAATGCAATCAATTTCTGAATATTTAATTTGTATCCTCTACTGAGTTCATTATTCAGTTCTAATAAGTTTTTGGTGGAAACTTTAGGGTTCTCTAAATACAGTATCACATTATTTTCAAATAATGACAGTTTTATTTCTTCTTTTCCAATTTGGATGCCTTTTATTTTTATTTTTTCTTGTCTGATTGCTGTGGCTAGGACTTTAGTATTAAGTTGAATGAGAGTGGTGAAAATGGGCATCTCTGTTTTGTTCCTGTTCTTAAGGGAAACACTTTTAATTTTCCCCCTTGAATATGGTGTTAGCTGTGGGTTTGTTGAGGTATGATCCCTTTATCCCCACTTTTCTGAGAGTTTTTAAAAACATGATAATGGTGCTGGTTGCTGGATTTTATCAAATGCTTTTTCTCTATCTATTGACGTGATCATGTGGTTTTTAGCCTTCATTTTATTTATATGTTTATGTGTTTACTGATTTGCAAATATTTTACCAACCTTGTATTCCCCTGAGTAAACCCCATTGGATCATGGTGTATGGTCTTTTTAATGTATTGCTGGATTCAGTTGGCTAATATTTTGTTGAGGATTTTAGCTTCTATGTTCATCAGGGATATTGGCCTATAATTTTCTTTCTTTTTAGTGTTTTTATTCAATTTGGAATTAGAATAATGCTGTCCATGTAAAATGAACTTGGGGATTCTCCCTCCTCTTGAATTTTTTGGAATATTTTGAGAAGGATAGGTGTTAGTCTTTCTTTGACTGTTTGGTAAAATTCAAGTCTGAAGACATCTGGCCCAGGTCTTTTATTTACTGGGAGTTTACTTCAATTTCACTAGTTGTAATATGTCTATTCAGTTTCTCTGATTCTTCCTGATTTAGTTTTGGAAGATTGTATGTTTCCTGGAATTTATCTATTTCATCCAGATTGTCCAATTTGTTGGCATGTAGTTGTTCATAATATTTTCTCACAATCCTTTTATTACTTTGGTGTCAGTTGTTACTTCTTTTCTTTCATTTCTGATTTTATTTATTCAGGCCCTCTCTTTTTTCTTGTTGAGTCTGGTTGAAGGTTTGTCGATCTTGTTTATCTTTTCAAAGAAACAGCTCTTGGTTTCATTGATGTTTTGTACTTTTTTTAGACTGTATATCATTTATTTCCACTCTGATCTTTATTATTTCCTCTCTTCTACTCACTTTGGGCTTTGTTTGTTGTTTTTTTTCAAATTTGTTTAAATGTAAAGTTAGACTGTTTATCTGAGATCTCTCTTGTTTCTTGAGATAGGCCTGTAATGCTATAAATTTTCCTCTTAGGACTGCTTTCCCTTTGTCCCATAGATTTTGGATTTTTGTGTTCTCGTTTTCTTTATTTTAATTTTTTTTATCCTCACCCAAGGGCATTTTTTCATTGCTTTTAGAGAGAGAGGAAGGGAGAGAGGAAGAGAGAGAGAAACATTTGAGCAAGAGATTTGCACCAGTTGGTAACCTCCCATATGGGCCTGCTCTGGGGATCATCCATGCCCATAGGGGGACTGAACCTGCAACCCAGGCATATGCCACAACTGGGAATTGAACCTACAACCTTTTGGTCATGGGACAACACTCCAACCAACTGAGTTACACTGGCTAAGGCTGTTGTGTTTCCATTTTCATTTGTTTCAAGGTATCTTTTGATTTCTTCCTTGAGCTCATTGTTAACCCATTCATTGTTTAGTAACGTGTTATTTAGCCTCCGTGTTTTTGTGTGTTTTTCAGTTTTTTTGTTGTGATTGATTTCTAGTTTTAAACCATTATGTCCAGAGAAGATGCTTCATATAATTTTAATCTTCTTAAATTTATTGGGACTTATTTTGTGTCTTAACATGTGGTCTGTTCTAAAAACTATTCCATGTGGACATGAAAAGAGTATGTATTCTGCTGCTTTGGGATGATATGCCCTGAAGATATCAACTATATCCTTCTGATGTAGTGTGTCATTTAAGGCCACCATGTCCTTGTTGATATTTATCTGGGAGATCTACCCATTGATGTAAATGGGGTGTTAAAATTCCCTACTATGACTGTATTATACTCAATTGCTCTCATTATGTCCATCAAAATTTGCTTTACATATTTAGGTGCTCCAATGGTGGATGCATAAATGTTTATGAAGGTTATATCCTCTTGTTGGATTGCTCTCTTTATCATTATATAGTGTTCTTTTTGTCTCTTGCCTTTGTTTTAAAGTCTATCTTGTTGGATATAAGTATTGCTACCCCAGCATTTTTTCCTTTCCATTTGCATGAAATATCTTTTTCTATGTCTTTGCTTTTATCCTGTGTGCATCTTTCATTCTGAGTTAGGTTTCTTGTAGACGGTATATATATGGGTCTTGTTTTCTTATCCATTCATCTACCTTACATCTTTACATTAGAGCACTTAAGCCATTTATATTGAAAGTGATTATTAATAGGTACATATTTATTGCCACATTATTCTTTTAACTATGCTCTTCTCCTTCTCCTACCCATTTCCCTACTCCTCCATTTTCTCCTCCTCCTCCTCCTTCTTTTTCTTCAAGCTGTCCCTTTAACATTTCTGGGATACTAGTTCAGTGGTAACAAACTCCGTCAGCTTTTTCTTGTCTGGAGAGTTCTCTATTTCTCCTTCAATTTTAAATGTTAGCCTTGCTGGGAGAAGTAGCCTTGGTTGTAGGTCCTTGCTTTTAATCACTTTGAATATTTCATGCCAATCTTTTTTGGCCTGAAATAAAACAGCTGGCAATTTTATGGGAGCTCTCTTATAGTTAACTGTCTTTTTCTCTTGCAGCTTTTAAGATTCTCTCTTTGTCTTTAATCTTTGCCATTTTAATTATTATGTGTCTTGGTGTGGACCTATTTCAGCCCATCTTGTTTAGGACTCCTGTGCTTCTTGGACTTGTGTGTCTTTTTCCTTCAGCAGGTTAGGTGAGATTTTCATCATTATTTCTTTAAATAGGTTCTTGCTGCTTTCATCTCCTTCTGGTACCCCTGTGATGCAGATGTTGTTATGCTTCATATTGTCTGAAAGGTCCCCTTAACTATCCTCCTTTTTAAAATTATTTTTCTTTTTTGCTGCCCTGATAGGATGTTTTTCTCTACCTGGTCTTTCAAATCACTGATTTAATCCTCTGCCTCATCCAACCTACTGTTTGTTCCTTCCAGAGTATTCTTCATTTCAGATATTGTATTCTCATTTCTGATCAGTCCTCTTTTATAATTTCTATGTCCTTTTTTATGGTGCTGAACATTCTTATAACCATTACTTTGAACTCTATATATGATAAATTGCTTGCTTTCATTTCAATTAGTTTCTCTTCTGGAGATTTCTCCTGTTCTTTCATTTGGGCCCTGTTTCTTTGTCTCTCTATCCTGGCTGCTTCTTTGTGTTTGTTCTTATATATGAGGTATCACTGTTAGGACTCCCCATCTTTGTGGCGTGGCTTCATGCAGTAAGTGTGAGTAAGTCTCCTGTGGAGTAGAGTCTCCTAGATCTCCTGAGCCAGGTGCTCCAGGAATATCCCTTGTGTGGCTTATGTGGTCACTCCTGTTATAATTGAGTCTTGACTGCTATTGGTCTGTTCATGCATGGGACTGACTCTCAGGCTGGCTGACTTTGAGGCTAAACCCCGATCATGGAATGTGAGGTGCTATGCAGGTACTGATCACAAGAACCAGAACTTGCCTAGCAATGTTCGGTGCCTGCAAAGATCTCCCTTTGAATATGCTGCTTGTGAAGCTTATTGGATCCTCCTCTAATGTTTTTTTGAAGCTGGTCACTGGGTGTTCTGGTTCTGGGCCTCTCGGGAGGGACTCTGGTGCAACCCAATGTAGGATGCTGCCTGTGACTGTCCCTCAGCAACTTGTTTGGAGCTACAAGTGATCCACAGATTGTCGCTGCCTCTGCTGAGTCTGGTGTGCTTGGGAAGGACCAAGCTATGCATTAAGGCCAGCTTTACCAGCAATGGACCCAGGAGCAGGTCAGCAAAAGTCCTGAGGCACCCCTAGATATGCTTCTGGCTCCCTCTACCTGCTGGCTGCCTGTTAGACTCAGTCACTGATAGACCCTCTGGCATACTCAAGTTGCATGAGGTAGGCTCTCAGTGAGGCAGCAGGGAGGAGTGAGCAATGTTCACCAGACTGATATAGTTTCAAACTTGGTGCTGATGCTGAGTCTGAGGTCACTCAGCAAATATCCCAGAGTATACCAAGTCTAGCTGCTACCCAGTGGAGCGCTTGCAGACCTTTATGGTGGGGTGAGTCCAGTGGAGTTTATCAGGTCCAAACAGACCAAGACTTGGCTGTGTGAAGGGAGGGCTTTGTACCAGTCAAGTATGTGAGGGGAAAATGGCTGCTGTCCTAGAGCCACACAACTCAGTCGATACCTGATTCTGCCAGGAGCCTGATCTCTGTAGGGCAGGGCTGCTGGGAGTCAAAAGGATGGGGTTAGTGGATTTCCTGTGAGGGAGAGCCAGATAGGCTTAGAGGGTGGAGGAGGGAGTGGCCCTAACCCCAGAGCCACACAGCTCAGTTTCTCTGGGAATTTGCCTATACCTTGGCAGGGTAGAGCCACCAAAAGTCAGGAGGGTGTGGTTGCTGGGAGCCAGGAGAGTGGGGCTAGTGGATTTACATGATGGGGAGGCACCAGTAAGGCTCATGGGAAAGTGGGGGATTGGCTCTACCCCAAAGCCACTCAATTCAGTCAATGATACCCCCTGAGTCTGCCTAGATGTCTTCATTCTAGCCCAGGCAGCTGACTCCTCAGTAGGGCACAGACTCTGCAGGGTTGGGCAGAAGGGCATCTGGTGGATGGGGATATTGTTTTTCCCCAGGTTGATGCCATATGGAGGGGAGTGCTTCAACCAAGAATGATAGTATTTGCTGTGTGGTAGAGTGACCCAGCACAGGGATCCTGGCACTATTGCTTTAGCTCTCTCCCCAGAGCCACAAACCCCAGTCTCTCTTCATATGACACTAGTCAGCTCTATCCTCCCTCTGTCAGGGTCCCGGATGAGTGGCTGCAAATGAGATTTTTGCATTGGCCCTTTAAGAGTGGACCTGTGTCTCTAACAGGCCCCTGTCTCTCCCTGGCAGACAGAATCTTCACTGGTTTTCACAGCCATATGCTATGTGGACCTGGTGCTCTGCGCTAGGGATCCCAGTATGGAGCTGAAACCTCATGCCCCTTAGGAGAAACCTTTGCTGCTGAGCTATCCCTCTGGAATCTTAGCCACTACCTGTTGGAGAGGGGCCAGCTCTTTTCAAGTCTCTGCCCTTCCTATCAGTTTCAATAGGACTTCTTCTGTAAATCCTTGGTTATAAGACTTTTCTTTAGCTAGTCTTCAATTGGTTATTCAGGTTGCTTGTTCTAAATTTTAATTGTAATTCCAGTTTGGTTTTGGGAGGAGATGAGTGTAATATTCACCTACTCTGCTGCCATCTTGGGTCCCAACACAACTTCAATTATATTTAAATGATCATAGATAAGGTTGAGTTATTTCATATTTTTATGATCATATTTGCATAAGTTTCCTGCACATGTTTAGCTATTGCTTCATTTTATGATTCATTAAATTTTGTTCTATTTAAATAGCAGTTTCAAAATTTGTTTCATTGTGTTGAGATTGTTTTCCAAAACTCATAAATCTAAGTTTAGTAATATGGCATATAATCCTTGGTAATGCATTTTAACAACTCTCTGTTCTTCTGATAAAATAGGGGAAATGCAATATCTAAATTGTCATATCCTTCTTTCTTTTTTTAAAGAAAATTTTCCTTGCTGGCCTTTCAAATGTGAAATCTTCAGAACAGTAATTGTATATCCAAAAGGCCTATAAAGACTAGACCGGTCACACATATAAAGGAAAGATACCAGGTGTGAATGATAGGGATGAGGGCAACTGGGAAGTAGGTGTGTGGTTTAAATGGGCTATTTCTGCTCTAGCACACTGATATGGGAATGTAGGCCTGTTGTTATCATATCTTTCTTTTGCCTCCAGAGGAACTCAAAACATAGAAATTTATGCAAAATCTCTTGATTTTTAAAAATGTAGTCTTGCCCTGGCTGATGTGGCTCAGTGGATTGACTGCTGGCTTGTAGACCAAAAGCTTGCTGGTTCAATTCCTGGTCAGGGCACATGCCTGGGTTACAGGCCATTTCCCCAATTAGGGGCATGCAAGAGGTAACCAATTGATGTTCCTGTCACACATCAGTGTTTCTCTTGCTCTTTTTCTACCTCCTTTCTCCATCTCTAAAAACAAAATAAAATAAAATAAATAAAATAAATAAAATAAAAATGTAGGCTCAAATAAAATACAAGATGACTGCTCTTTTAGAGGTAATTTTTACCATGATTCTTTCACTTTGTTCCATATAGCTCTGAAATATTTTTCCTTTCTTTTATATGATAAGCTTTTAAAGATAAAAAATACATTATCTATAATTTCATTTTAAATCTCTTTAGAGAGAATTTCTGTAACATTTAACAGTAACATTTATGAAGAAATGTTAAATTTGAAATCCAGTGACAGCAACCCACCTGGTTAGCTAATCTCCTGTCAGTGGAAAGAGCAATTTGCTACAATTTCCTATGTTTTAGTAATCTCCAAAAGCTTCTGCTTCATAGCTAATAATGCTGTGTGCCTCACTATAGCACTGTACAATAGAAATATAATGTAAGCCACACATGTAATTAAAGTTTTCTAGAAACTACAATAAAAGACAGCTGAAATTAATTCTAATAAAATATTTTATTTAACTCAATATATCTAAAATATTACCATTTCAATGTACTATTGATGTAAAAATTACTAATAAAATATTTTACATTCTTTTCTTTCATATTGTCTTTGAAATCCAGTAATGTGTTTTATGCTTATAACACATTTTAGTTTAGGCAAGTCAAAGTCACACTTCAACTGCTTAATAGACACACGTGGCTAGTGGCTGCCATATAGGAAAACTCAGGTTTGACACACTCTGTCATGCTTAGGTGCCCAAGGTCACACAGCTAGGAATTTGGTATATCCACTAGTTTTGCTGAGTATGTTTGCCTCTTTGCCCTTCTTACTACACTGACTTGTCCCTAAGTGCAGAATTCAGACACCTAGCATGAACTTGGCAATTGCAAGGTTTGAGAACATTCATGCAGAGAAGTAATGGTAACAGAAAAATAAAAGATGTGACTAAATCTGAAAATACTACAACGGTTGCAATGGTCATGTTTAGAATTTCTGGGTGACAACTTCATAGATGAAGAAAATGTTTGCCTCTTTCTCTCAGTAGAAGAGGTATGAGGCTAGTCATGTGCAAATAACTATGGAAAAACCAGGCCCCGCTGAGAACTGTCATTATAGCTCAGGTGGTTCGAATGTGAGGCAAGCAGAGCTTCTGCAATGGGGCAGGTAAAAGAGGAAGAAGAATTTTCACCTCTGGTTGGGGAAACCTACTCACCTGGGCTTTGAGGGATGACTGGGTGATTTACAAAATCCAACAGGTGTGGAAAACTCAAGTGTTGCGGTGGGGATGCAGTGAGGGTGTGCCTCAATGCAATGGCCAGGAGATGACAAGAGGAATTTAGGGGACAGCCTGTGGTCTCTGGGCAGAGACTCTCTGGCAGAGTCTGGAGGTAAGTCTGAGGCTCGATGTCTTCTGAGTCCCTCTGCCCCTGGTGATCATAGTGACTCCTGACTCCACACTTACACCCCTGAGGGAAATGCTTCTCAGCCCTCTTCTGTCTTATTAGTCCAAATTTTACCTTAGCATATGTAAAGTTTCTCTTTTTTCCCCCTAAAAATATCAGTATTTATTAACGCTCAACACAGTTTTGTCAGTATTTGCTCAGAACTTTGCACTGGTTTCCATTAATGGTGCTATTCGCTGGCTTGGTTCTGCACCTCATTAGTGTCAGTGATTTTGCTGCAGGTCGAAAAACACAGGTATTTAGTTGAAAATTCTGTATTTTGGGGTTTGAGTCTTCTAAACTGTGATGGGATGGCTACATCTAGGTAGCTCTGGATATAGAATATGCTTAGGGAACTGGAATGTTGATTTGGGGGTTGGGCCAGGCTGAGGAATGCCCTTAGGAACTCCAGTTCCAGGATGAGTTGCTCGAGTTGGCTACATGACATTGCAGGGGCATTGTCATGACCCTGAAGAGAATTCAAGTTGTTTGAGGGCTTTTACTCATGTCATTCTCTTGCTTGGAACTTATTCCTGTTCATTCAATGCTAATTTTAAAAATTAGTATTTTCTCTAATACTAATTCTTGTTAAATCAGCTCACTCATTCACATATTTATTAAATATATCCCTTAAGTGTGCAATATTTATTGAGCACCATGGGCCCAGCACTAACCTCAGTGCTGGAGACTCAAAACCAGTGAGGCCTTCATCTCCATCCTCCAGAAGCTCACTACTCAGAGAATTCTCACAGCAACCCACCTGAATTGGGTCACAATACCCAGCCATGCTTCAGTATTCATGCAACTGGTGGTGTATTCAATCTGTTGTTTTTATTTCTAGGATAGTGGCCTGACTCCCCTGGGTGACTAGGCATTTTTATTAGCTAAAATAATGTTTTCTTCTTTTTTCTTTTTAATTATTTGTAGAGCCTGATACCTTGCAGAGTTGAACTCCACATACATTGCTAACCTTCCTTCCAGGGTGTAGGAATGGTGTCAGTTGATAGTTATTTTTACACATGATTACTGGTATCATTAATAGGAATTGGAGTGGTTTTGGGGATAGATTCAACAGACACGAAAAGAGCTGCCCCAATACAGCCTCTGTAAGTCATTTGTAGACTAAACATGGCCTCTGTTGTCCTTTTTATATACCAAATACCTTAAAACACTGACTTCTGAAAGTATCACAGTATGTTTGGCACTGGTTTCTAATGAGGAGGATTGAGTGAAGGCTCTATCTACCTGGGCATCTCTTCTCTGTGTTGCAGCTGTTCAAGGAGTACAGCATCCGGGAATTCCCCTAATGAAGGGCATAAACAGTAACTTTCTTCCAAACAGTCAGTGAAAAATGTTACTCAAGAGAATTTCAGTGACCCCCTTACTCGAGAAGGAACCCAGAGTGGGAACAAATTTTTATGGATCATACACTGTTTACCTTGCCATGCTGATAATTTCCTTCGGTCTCTGAGGCTGTCAAATAACCAGGAGGCTTATTGTTTCTTAGGGTGAAGGTATTTGCAAAGGAATTGATCAAACTGTTATTATTAATAACCTCATTACTGAGGCATCAACAATACTTTTGTGCTTTTGAGGCTACCAAATAGGTTACAATTTTACTCTGAAAATGATGGAGGCACACAGGAACAGAGAAGCTTTTGAGCAGGGGGTTGGAGGCTGGTTGTTTCCTGGCTGGGGCACACCTGTGTTTGGGAGAATTGCTGCCTCATTCCTATGGGAATGCGACCCCTCTGGGAAGGGTCTTCTAAAGGTTGTCATGACTCTGGGCTACCATGTTAATGAGTTTTTTCTCTTTTTTCTGACAAGGGCACTGATATGCTCCTTGAAAAAAAAGGACAAGAAAAGCTCATTATAGCTACAGACAGAGGCTACTAACAAATGAGATGAAATTTTGCCATTTGATTTGCTGGGAAACTGGAGGAAGAGGGGGAACTGTGATGGGAGGGAGAGAAAAACTTTCTTCTCTATATCCATGTTCATAGTTGCAGGTTGATGGATGCAGTGTGCCCATATTTCATTCTCACACATGCTTTTCCTGTCTTGGACTAGCCATCTAAGTGGCTAGAACATTCAACCAAAGAGGCCAAGGCTGAATCTGTTCCCATAGGGAACAGTGACCTTCACAGTCACATCCTGCCCCAGGAGTCTCTGCCCAAGTGGAGCAAGCATGTTCCACATATTGCATGCGATATATACTAAAAAGATGATTTGGAATTTATCTAAAATTCAAATTAGACTTGGCATCCCATATTTTCATTTGCTAAATCTGTTAACCTCACATAGGGCAGAATATGAGAGGTTGAGGCTTCAAAGTACTCCTTCTGCCCTGTAAGAGCTAGCCATGGATCACCTGTCCTTGACCTCAGTCTTCACCACAGATTAACTTTGGAGAAGATATGTAGGTAGGTCCTGTTTCTTCAGAGAGCTTCTGGGAGAGTGCTCCTGTCTTTCCTGGGTCTACCCTAGCCACCTCTAATCACCACAACACCTGAAAATGGGTGTAAGATTTGCATAAGAAGACACCCTGTTTGGCATGAAGGTATGTTTTAATGTGGAGGCAGCTATGACAGCCTGGATGACTGGGGAGTGTGGATCTTAAAGTTGGGGAGACTGATGTAGGTGGGGTGTCCACTCAGCCCTTGGACCAGGGAGCAGAGTGGGGCACTGGATCAGGGGTGCAGCCCCAGTGCACCTTGGGTACACCAAAAAGAGAGACTTGTCCTTCTCTCCCTCCTTTTCCTCTCTATCTCTTCTTCTCTCACTTTCTTGTTCTTTCTTATATTCCTGCCTATTCCTCTCCTATCTGAATAGTGTTCCAATGATTTAAGACTGTTTCTCCCATCAGTGGTGTTTACTCTGGCAGTTTATGGAGCCCATGAGGAGAAAAAGCCCTTCAAACGAGGTCTTCCAAAAGCCCCAGAGGTGGGCAGGGATGAAGTGGGGTAAGGATCGTCATTCTCTGTTTTGAACTCAACAAACTTGCACACTGAGCCAGGCCTTAGGAAGTTAAAAGCAAAACAACAACAAAAGAGCACAAAACCCTGACATTTGTATAACACTTCAAAGCTTGTTAGTACTGCCCATATAATATTTTCCTTAATTCTAATAATTTAGAAATTGTTACAACACTAGTGGGGCTAAAGGACTTGCAAAGGCCAGAGTGACAGAGCTGATTTTTAATACTCAGGCCAATACCTTTCTTACTCTGCAGGGAGGAAGGCATAGGGTACAAAGGTATGTGAAAAGTTGGAGAGTTGCAAAGAGGGGCCTAAAGACCACCCCCCTCTCTCAGTTTTGTGATGAATAAGCATTGAGCTCTTGAACATGGGACCAGCTCCCAGGAGCCTGGGACAATGGAGCATGTCCAGAGTCTTCGGGAGAGAAAAACTGCCCAACGTGAACCTCCCAGCCTGGGTCTGGGCAGCCTCCTCTTTGTTTTCTTTCTCCTGTGTGGAGCCCACAGTGGTGAGTGCTTGATGTACGGAATCCTAACTGAATTTCCAGGGAGCAAAACATGGCTAGTCCCTCCTTCAGCATGGGCTGTTGTCTAGAGGCAGACACTGCAAGGGGGAAAACCTGGGCAGTAGCAACTAAAGAGGGAATCACACCCTGGGGAGATTCAGTTTTTAAACGGAGTTCCCTGCCTTTCTCTGGAGAGCAGTGTTCAGTGAAAAGGGCCACAAGAAGTGGCTTCTGGGCAAAAGACAGAGGGTTTCCTCTCCCTCCTGGAATCTACCTCCAAGCTCTGCCTCATCCACAAAGACCACTTTGATGTGGTCTCCTTCAAGGAAGTAGTATGTTGGAAATGAAGGAGTAGGCTTGAAAAATCACATTTGAATTAATATTTGGTAGGCGATAACCAGATCAAAGGGCAGCTGACAGAGTGGGGGCTCAGTGACAAGGTGTGGAGGTGACTCAGGTTCCTGGGTGTCCTGACCCTCTCAGGGCCATCACGTGCTCCTTGGTGACTTCCTCTTTCCCCAGAAACTGGCCGTGGGGAAATCCCCAGTGGGCACTATAAGATGCCCCTGGACTTCGAGCAGAAGCCAGCTGCTCCAGCCGAAGCACAAGATGAGGTCCTTCCTCCCCTTCCTACAAGCCCTCCTCTTCCTCTTCAGTCCATCTGCAGGAGCTTCAGAGGATTTGGCAGCTTGGGAGACAACCCCTTACCCAAGCCCCAGCTCCTTACCTGTCACTGATTTCACCTCTAACTTCATCTCTAGCTCCAGCTCCAGCTCCAGGGCTGCCATAAATGACAGCTTTCGACCTGGTTCTAGCTCCGTGTCCCAGGTGAGTAGGCCCCAGGGTCTGAGAGCTGCAGTCATTCCCTTCCTCTTGCTTTTTGGGGACCTGAATATAATTTCATGGATGGCTAGACCTAAGCACTCTAAAAGATTTACAGCTCCCTTTGTTAACTGTAGGTGCCAAGGAAATGAATTAAAACCTGGGTGAAATAATTAAATTGTTAGCAAGAGAGATGACATCTCAGTTCAGGAAACAATCTAAGCTTTACAGAGGGTCTCTAACCTGGCTGCACTTTAAAATGGAGAGAGGGATGGGAGGGTGGCTCTAAAAGTAGAGACACCCAGTTTCTGTCCTGGATGAGAGCTGTTAGAGAAGGGTAGCCTCAGAAAAGTTTGTCCAATTCATTTACTGCCCAGCAGAGACCCTGTGGATGGTGAAGGGTAGTCCTGGAGGGAGTGAGAGCCACGGTGGTCTGGTTGGAGCCCTGACGGTCTCCCTGAACCTGGTTTGCAAAGGAGATGGGGAACAGAAGTAGGGGGAGGAGACAGTGGTCTCTAGGAAAGTGCTATTACATATACGTATTTCACTGGAGGAGTAATAGTTCTTTTTCAGTCTTCCTTATAGGGAATTTTTAGAGCCATTTCCAGCTCAAAACAACAAGTAGCAACAAACAAACAAACCAACAAAGCAAACCATATACCACAGGCTCCATCATTAGAACATGTAGTGAGCCTAGTTCTTTGCAATGTGTCCTATGGACCTCCTTTAAGGAAATAGGAAGAGGCATTGAAGGATGAGAAGTTAGGGAACAAGAAGCAGTTCCTCATTTTCCTCTGCCCACATCGGCTTTGGGCCTTTCAGTAGGAGTTTTGCTCTGCAAAACCTAGGCTTTCCATGCAGAGGTGAGACTTGGGGTTGGGGAGTCTTAAATCCCCAGAGCCCATCCCCCTGCATTTCTATGATCTTTTGATCTTTACTCACAGGTCAGCTCTTACACGATCATGTCTGAATGGAAGGGCCAACAGGAAAAGAGGAGGAAAAGCCTTTTTCTCCCCCCAATCAGGACTATATAGGAAATAAAAATTTGTTGATTAAAAAATGGTTTTGATAGGACCCAGACAGAAATGTCAGCAGTGGTGTTCAATGAGTGCCTAATAAATGCCAGGACTTCGTTAAGTGCATAATATATATCACCTTATTTAACTCTAAGAGGTGGATAAATTATGATCCCATTGTAGAGATGTGAAAACTGAGGCTTAGAGAGGTGAAGTCATTGGCTTAAGGTCACTAAGCCAGCAAGTTTTGTAGCTCAACCTGTCTGCCCATGCTCTTCCCCATCTCTCTCTATGCAGTTTACTGTATTTTCAAGGCGGATTGATGAAAACTGCTTATTTTTAAAAGAAGACTGCTTTGGGAATCATGAATATGCCCAAAGATCCTTTGAAGCTAGAAATGAGATGTGTTATTTTATTTCTTTTAAGTACATGATTTCGCAGAGACAATTAGACTTACTAACATTAAAAAAAATGAGATAACAATAATAATTTATTTTGAAACATCATCACCAATCAGAAATCAATATTTGAGTCAGATGATCAACTAAAATAAATAGAAAATAAAATGTAGGTCAAGAAACAGAAATCCAAAATGACTATTGTCTGATAAGGCGATAAATATTTAAAAGTAGATAAGAAATGGTAGTTAAATTGTACTTAGAGGTTTTAATCTCTTTCCTGGTTTACTTATCTTCTTCTGGTGAGTCAGTGTCACAACTCCAAGTTCTCTTTTACAGCAGACTGTAAGGTGTCGCTTCCACTAGAAAGCCAGTTTTCTAGGGCTGGCTGTCAGCTTGATGAGCTCTTTGGAAAGTGGTGGAAAACCCCTTTATAATTGTCATTGAGCAAGTTCCAAATGTATCATTTTCTGTACTTTGAAAATGTTGAGTACCATTATTTTATGCCTTGAATCTTCACAGGCACTTAGGTTTGGTTTCTAATTCGAGCCAATTGCCACCTCAAATCACAAATGTGAGTCACACCTTCTGCTGTAGT